>WUQG02010449.1:0-32482 GCA_011317285.2 Androctonus mauritanicus
TAATATGGTTTTGGCCCTCGGAACTTACTGGAGTAATCAGTATGGCCCTAAGGCTGGAAAGTTTGGAGACCCCTGCCTTAGTTTATTAAGAATACAGTAGTTTTCAAACTTTCTCGGTCTATGTGTTATCACTCGTCAATGCAACACAATACACTATCTTTACAAAATATCAAGTTTGAGAAACGCTGATCGTAATTTTCTAAATTAATATTTGATAATTATTTTATAATTTATTTTATTTAGATTTCTCAACAGTTTATTAGTCAGTGCTAATGGAAGGATATGTGTATGTGGTGACGAAACTCAAAAACCATTTCCTTTACTTGTGTGGGATTTGTCAAATCGTAAATTAGTTTATGACCTTCGCATCCCTCATCACGAGTTCATCACACGACTTTCTGCCATCAGCGATGACGGACATTACGTTGTCTCTGTCTGTAGAGTAAGTTGTTATGTTATCTCTCTCAATCTTTTTCGAAAGAAAAAAATAAAAATTAATTCGTAGGAACTTCACGATACGTCACCAAACTTCATCATTGTGTACGATTTACAAAGTGGTACATTATTCAAGAAATGGAAACCTGAAAGTAATAGTTGCAGCATCGCTATATCATCGCAAGGAGGATGTATAGTTAATGGTTTAGAGAATACTTGGCTTCTTATATGGGATTTAGTCACGGGTGCTCGAAGGTAAATTCATATTATTGATTCTTCTATCTATAATTAAAAACAGCTTTAATAAGTTATTAGTTTATCAGGTTTACTTTAAGGGGCCACACCGCACCAGTAGATCAGATACGAATGAGTGAAGCGGGGACCAGATGTCTCACTTACGATTCACTGGGAAGAGATCGAAGTCTACGATTATGGGACGTTACCAAGGGTAAGAGCATTTATTTGTATATAATAAATCTTTTCGGACTCTCTAAACTAATCCGCTTTTTCTAGGTGTGGGTGTTGCAGTTTTCACTCCCGATCAAGCATTAATATGTTGTGAACTTTCAATGGATGGAAAAGCTGTTGTGTTAGGATTAGAAGGAAAACGAGATATAGTTACGTTAGTGGTCTGCCATAATAATACTGCTGACGAACAAATTTCGACAGGTCATTACGGCAAACCAGAACATAAGGGTAAAGTTTTTTGTGTCAGTCAGCAAGGTTAAAATCGGAAAAATCAACAAACGAAATAAACTGTGATAATCAGCACAATGATGCTTTGTAAAAAACTGACGGAAATTAGAAAATCAAGTTCGCTGTTGTTTTCTTCTGTTCATCAGTAATAATTTGTAAATCAAATTCAGTAAGAATCAGTGTATACAATATATAAACTGCCAAAAACTTTTCGTATTGGAACATACGAGGAAGTTAAAAAAAAAATCAAGGATGTTTGAAGAAAAATTATTGTATTTTATTAACGAAACCGTTCCTTATCGTGCTATGCAGGTAGTAGTTCATTTATTGTAAATAATGTTTATCCAATTTTATTGTAAATATTTTTTTATGCTTCTTGGTGACGTAATATTTTATCTTCATAAAGACTTCCTACACTTATTGTCTTTATGTATATAGTGTTTGTATGTTTGATGGAAACGTGAATTGTGCCAAATAAGCACATGTTCTTTGACATTAGAATTGTCGTGTTCAAAGTTTAAGTGATCAAAGTAAAAAAATGGAATTTAAAGAGCTTGCATAATTTTATTGAATTAATCTTTCATTACATTACAATACTTACAAAAATAAGTTTATAAAACATCTATATTTTTTAAACTTCAAAAAAAGGAGAAAAATTAATAAAATAAATGGAGTTGTCCTAATTTCCACACACTAAATAATGTTTACTAGCGATCATTTTGCATACTCTTGTTTAAAAGATTCCTTATAACTTTTGCGGTGTTAAAGCATCTCTCTCCTATTGGTTAACATCAAAAGTCAGATCATACGACGTCCAATCGACATCGCCGAAATGTAAATCTTATTCTGGCGTCATTACATTGACGTCATTAACCTCTCAAATCACCCGGTAAACAGTTTTTTTCCTTTCCTTTTATTTGTTGATTTGCGCTTTTAAAATAAAAGTATTATTCAAAAAACATTTCCATTTCTTTTATAACACTACATAAATACATGTTTTGTTCGGTATGTTCAAAACTTTTATGGATTAGAATCAAAATATTATTATTTAAATATTTATCTAAAACTAAGTTCTCAGACTAGATTTTTTTTTTGTTTCAAAACAGTCGCTATAATACCCATGGTTCTACTCATCAAAGCTGGCTGTGATATGGAGAGGAGTTTTACATATCAAAACCACTCTGACGACTAGAAACATGAATAAAAACATTGAGAATATTTACTCACTTTTTAAAATGTCAGCAAACGTTTCTAAGATTCGGAGAATAAAGTATGATTTAAATATTCATTTAATTGCGAAGAAAAATCTAATGATAAAAATAAAAGAATAAGTTTTGAACATTGCGTTAAATGCATATTAACTATAAAATGTTGCAAAATAAAGATTTACAATTGTATATACTTAAAATTTTGGTAATGGATCCGAGTCTTCGATTCGCAGCTGTGCTACCCATCTCACTCATCAAAGCTGGCTGTGATATGGAAGAAAACAACATACAACAGCCACTTTGTGAGCGGAACGGCTAGTAAACACCACTCCGGACAGACCTGATTGTAGAAGACTTTTTCGTTCGATAACAACAATCCACAACTCATCAATATGGCTGTGATATGATTATCGAAAACCAACACACCATAGCCATTTTGACGAGCAAAGAATGGTTAAGATTATTCTTCGATTATTCTGCATCAATTCGTGATATTTCGGATGTTTCCTCAGTTTAGCTCATCAAAGGTGGCTGTGATATGAGTAAGAATTATCACACATTTCACAACCACTTTGATGGCTTGGCTGGGAATCGGAAACTTAAACACTGAAAAATCATCTCGATAGTACATACAGTATAAAGATGTGTAAAGACATCCTTTCCGTCAAAGACAAGGTAGTGAGATGGGTCCCTTGTAGCATCTCACTACCCATGTCTTTCACAGTAAAGACAACTTGTTTCTGTTAAAAAGAATTGCTATAAAATATTAATTTCTGTAAAACTGGCTTAAAGATATTATAAAAAATATATAATACTTACTTCGCTCACGAGATTTTCCCCGGAAGATATCTGTAAAGAAAAGAATTTTTAATAAAAATATTTGTAGACTGAAAAATAGCATTTATTTTAAAACGTTATTAGTTTAACTCCCTCATACCCTACATCTCCCTGTTATACGAAAATGGAACATGAC
The DNA here is from genome assembly GCA_011317285.2 of Androctonus mauritanicus. Classification (NCBI taxonomy): domain Eukaryota; kingdom Metazoa; phylum Arthropoda; class Arachnida; order Scorpiones; family Buthidae; genus Androctonus; species Androctonus mauritanicus. The sequence continues at coordinate 3,313 of WUQG02010449.1, forward strand.
CAGACCATGCCACTTCCGCTATGATAGTGTAGGCCAAGAAACTTGATTGCTATTATTTTCATATAGAAACATCTGTCTTCGTTTGTTCTGTTAGAATATGTTAATACGTATCCTACAATTAAGAATAATCAGCGATTTGTTTGGAAAGAACGCGTTTAATTCTTATTCCTAAAGAGAGTTAACGAACAACGGTGATTCGATCAATGGCGTCTGGTCCCCTAACGAGGGCCCCATTACCTCAACTCGCCATCTTCCCAATATCATCAGTAGGGTGAAATATCAGGAGACTAAAAGTGAATGGAACGTATTCGTACCACTAATAAGATCTCTCACGTACGACAGTTTTGGTCACGCAAGTACGTGATACTCGAACATCATTCACTAGTGACCAAGGAGGGGAATCAATGCTGACATAGCTTGAGTCAAAAGCACTTGACTCAACTGGACAAGGAAAAATCAGCATTTTGCTATCATCAATATAGTATTTAATCTTCAAGAAATATTTTTAATATATTAATTAATCCTTTAGTCATTCGAGTGTCAGATTTTTATCTTTTTAAACTATTATTCCGCATTTCCCCGCATTCAGAGGTCGAATCGTGATGGTAATATTATTGCTTTGTATTATCTGATCCGACAGTTTCTTTAATGGGAAAATAACAACAATTAGTGTTGGTACGATAGTCAACGAAATCACAATTTTATGGACTAACAACAAAAATAGAAAATCCGGAAGACAACAACTTCCGATTAGAGTAGTGAAGATAGCTCCCATCCAATTATTATAAAACGTTACTAAAAGAATAAGTGTCGTTACAACTTCAAATGTTTGACACTAGAGGGCAGTGTTGAGAACACTTTCCAGGAACTCCGACCAGGCACTTGACCCCTGGGGTGAAATACCAGGCGCCTAGCCGACTTTAGGCTTAACAGTCTACAGTCTTTCCCATCCATCAGTTATGTGTGGGGTTCATATCCGGTGGAATTCCGGGCATTCTTCAGTCAGGTAAGGCGATAAGGAACAATATGTCTCCTGCTGCGACACTAGGTAAAACATCGAAGCCATGCGACATTCTTTACCTCTTAAAAATCTTAAACATAACCAATAGTAGATAAAAACGTGAGATGACTCAAGACGCAGTTTCCTATGATCAGAAAACGTGGATAAATGACTAGCGCCAAGAACTGACCAATAACAAAATAATTTCAAATATAATGATTTTAAGATTTATGCATCTTGTTATTACTATTGAAAAATCTGCAAATTCTCCCATTATCTTTCAGATCCATACTACCGTATAAATCTCGCTAATGCTAATAGTCATTTTAAGATTTCATATGACTAACTTGCATCATAAATAAGATGATCTGAATACAATATCTAAACAGATAATCTTTAAAAATGATATTCGTGTAAATGAACAGTCTCCCATTTCCATAAGGCCAATATTTTTCTTATTAAATAAAATTCATGTTTCATCAATACTATAGAACATCGACCGTTTACATCGTCGTGCTCTACACAAATTTTGAATACATCTCTGCTTAAATTTTATAATAAATAATAATAATTTTGTTGATTTAAGACCTTGTTTATTATTAATCTACTTAAAAAGAATTTAAAATTATCACTACTGTCATAAATAAAAAAGGAAAATGAAACAAATCTCAATTTTGATTGGTTTGTGGATATTAATTTTAAAATTGAGATCTTAACATTTCAAATTCGATATCGCTTATCGAATAGTGTTTTTAAGAATTAGAGATGTAGCACGATTGTTTAATTTACTTTTGATAGATCTACAAGTTAAAACAACACGCAGCATTCTCAACATCATAAAAAATTATCCAAGGAAGGGGCGTAACTATCTGGAAAAGAGAAGTGTCGATTGGACGGATAACTGATGTTAATATCCAGGAGGAGGAACCCGAAAAGTCGTCGGCGGGAAGATATCCATTAGGCTTAATAAACCTTATAATAACGTTAATACGACTAAATTTCTACAAGTTATTATAATACATAAGACTTGTAATAGCATTATTAATAATTACCTAAATTTTATGTCAGTTTACCGATTCTAATTCGAGTGTGAATCGAGATAACGCTGCAGTCGTAGTAGTAAGTCGGGATATTTACTAGTCGAAGTCAATTTGATATTAAAATTATATCTTACCGTATTTTTTTAAAATCCAATCTGATGGGACAATGTCTAATACAAAATCCAAAGCATTGGGAGTCTTATATAGCGCGGTCCACGAGGGAAATGTGTGCCACAATATAGCAATAACAGCAAGGTTATAGTGAGTGGATAGTTAGATTCTCTGGCAGAATGCCAGATAGAAACGGCTCCTGGTGTTCGAAGCTGCAGTTAGTACCAAAGGCAAAATGTCAATGAATGTTGAGTAGAATGATAATTATGAATGACTGCACAACGAATAAGTACTTACGCGTCTCAACTGTTTCATTTCTTATTGATTTTATCACAGTCCGGGAAAGAAAGCGTTCCTCGTGATGGAAATGTGAAAAACGAGGATTAGTCCTGCTTTTTCCCGCCAAAATTGTATCCATTGAGAGTAGCTGAAGCCAGTATGAAGTCGCCCCTACCGTGCGGTTCATTCACAACAGTTTGGCACAATCCATTTCATCCGCGGAAGGGGATGGGTGATGCTTATAAAAAAGTTATATTCAACTAATTTCTATTCGAGTGTAACTAGAAAAAATATTGTGCAGTATAGCATTTTCTGATCTCAATATTTTAGCTCCTTAATAGAAGTCATATTCCTTTTTAATATGAAACTAGATTGGCTATACTTTGCTCGATTTAAAAATATATTTCAAGAATTTAACGATTGATACAATGAATAGATTTTATAGAAACAAAAAAAAAAGGAGTAACAAAGAAAAAGTAAGGCGTTGTCTAAAACTGCATGTTTGTCGAAGGGTCGTGGAATAAGGTCACAAAATCAGATCAGATGCTTCATTCCCATGGTGAGGAGAAAACGACCCAGAAACTGCAGAAAGGAAGTGAATGGCACCTAAGCAAATAAACAAATCGGTCCCCTCCCGCGGAGCATATTATTCTACATCGGTATTATAATTATCTACCAAATAGACGACTTTTAATCTTCAAATTTAATATTACAATTCCGTAAACACTTGAAAAAATTAAGACCGTTCCTATAAGACGGATTTAGACAAAGTCCGATGTTCGCATTCCCAGAATGGACAAAAGTGCAGGTATTGCTGAGAATCTTAGTAAATACTATAGCTTAAAGCCGTAATATATAGAGAAAACGATTATTGTTTACTAAGAACAACCAAATGAAGTTTTTAAACCATAGAGTGAAGTAAATACACAAGACGAATGGAGAAGTGTTTGAATCTGTAAATCGGATGATGATAAACACGGCTATAAAACGCTATTTTCGTTTTAACAACTGTGGCTTAAGATTTACAACATAAAGCCTACAGGGCACCTAAGAAATCAAAGCGCACACGTGTACAACAATAGAGAGGTTAGCAGGTGGTACTGATGAGCACGAGAGGGTTATATAGAATCGACTACAACGCTGGACGCTTGAAACCTAAAGCTTGTGACACCAGTTTTTAAAGCCTTGTTAGTTTAGTGATGTTGAAGTGACGAATCCGTTGGTAATGTCCACGATGAAAAACCTTCCGGTAAAAATCTTCGTTTTAAAAATGCAGTGATTTTCCTCCTTAAACAATGGAAAAATTCATTGTGACATTACTTGATCCATCAGCGTTTGTCAATATCCAATAAAAATCCATAAGATATATAGTAAACAATTTCACAAATAAAACATTAACGATTGTATTGATTTTATAGATTCTTTTTATGACAATCAGAAAATAAACAATTTGAAATCTCACTTTCATATAAAATATTTCAATAAAATGTTACATTACATTTTTAAGATTTAAAACCATATTCTTTAAGTAGGAGAACTAAATGGTTCTATACCTCTTTCTTCTGAAACTCATTCTTATTAAAGTTTTAATACTAATTATTTTTAAATATCTGATAAATGTCAATTTTTTAAACATATATATGCAAAAGAGATACATTCAATTATTTACATAAAATTAAAAATCTTAAAATCTAAAAGAATAATAAACCTGGCAAAGTTTGAAACACTCATTTGTTTATACATATCAAATTATTATAGCAAAAAAATATTTATAAATGGATAAAGTTCAAATAGTTAAATTCAATAATAGTTTTAAATATGAATAAAAAAAGCTAATATTTTAAAATAATACTTCCAGAAAATCTGATTCTTACTTTAAATTAATTGGTTAACTAGAAAGTTCAAATTGTCACAAACTGAAATTATGTCTGAGAAAGATAACTATAAAATAAATTCAATTAGATTCAAATTTTTCAAATGAAACAAGCAAGAATATCTGTATTATTTATAATTAAAAAAATATATCAAAATAAAAATTTATTTAAAAAATAATATGCTACTTATTTTATATGCACTAAATTTTAAATAATTTGAATTTATGTAAATATGATATGTAGAAATTCAAAAATTCATTAGAGTTTATTCAATTTTTAATCTAATATGCTATCTTATGTATTATTATAAAATAAAAAAAAATGCTATTTATAAATATATTGTAACTTATAATGTATAAATTATTCCCATCACCTCAGAAATTTAAGGGCAATTTTAATATCCAGTTCCTAAATTTTAAGGCATACAAATACCATAAATTTTTTAATTAAATATTAATAAACAAACAAACATATAGATAATATGAAATATTTTTTATTGGCTTAAGTAAATAATGAAAATTCTAAAATACAAATCAGCTACTATACAACAGTAAGACTATAATTAAGAAAATACCTCTTCAGCACTTTTTGATGAAAACTTGGCATTTACTGAAAATATTTGATTGCTCAAATATTTTCAGTAAGATAAGAATATCTAAATCTATATCTATATCTAATTTAAAGATTGTTCCATATACAATAAAGATATAAAAGAAAAATCTATAATTTTTTATCACAATGTCTGTATGAAACAACTATCAGAATTATAAAGTTTTTCTACTCACTCAAAATATGAAATTTGTCTAATCCAAGTGATTTATATTTATCTCAGCTTTTTATAGTCACTGTTTTTGAAAAGATCAAAGAAATTAGACACAGTATTCCTTTAATTTCCTATTAACTTTAGATTTTCCTAATGTTTTCAATAATATCAGTTTTCATCAATTTTTAAAAACTAAAATAAGTTATCAGAATTTTAATTCAAGTAACTATTTCTATTAAAATAAAAACACTGTATAGCATTGAAAAAATAACTAATCTCTCTTCAGCTTCTCAATTTCTTAATATCTAACAGTATCTAATTAAATCTGCACATGATATTTAAAATGAATAAATTTAGCATATCTAAAATGTTTACAGATATTGTGAAATATTACTTTTTCATATTTATGCATAAAGATTATATTCTTCAAAAAAATAAACTTTAAAATTATTTAAAATGGTATCAAGATTAAATCTTATAATTACAATTTTTGATATGTGACCCATTACAGTATTTTGGAAACAATTTTTTAATAATAAAACTGAAAATGTTATGATAGTCAAGTTTAATTAACTTGAAATAAAAACAAGTACTGTATAAAAATTTTAAATTTTACTATAGTTTATTAATAAAATTTAATCTATAAAAAGGATAATAAATCAAAAAAGATTTGATTTCTAAGCATGTTTAGAATAAGGAACAACATTATAACAAGAGTAAAAAACAAAACACTTTCTAGGTGCAGAACTCATTTAAGGAATCAAAATGTAAAAGAATTTTATCATTTCTGCTATAGAAGATATACTGTAAGTAATAGTTTAATCCAGGCACAGAAACCTTATTACAAATTATATGATTCTGATAAAGAATTTGAATTAAAGCTTTAAGACTGTTTTAAGCTCTTAATTCATATTAAATTCAAAAAATAAAGTTTATATTAAAACTTTTGAAAATTTTAAACTATTTTAAATTATATATGCTTATTGTTGAAATTACATTCAAAATAAACTGCATTTTTATATATATATTTTTACTTTGCAGAAATTTATGATCCTAAACACCCATATTCAAACTAAAGTAATCCAAAAACTAGCATATTAGTGTTTGAATATCTAATGATATTTGCAATAGTATTTTAAAAATTATAAGTAAAAATTTATAGATTTAATTCTAAAAAAATGTATAATTTACTAAAAGTGAAATTTATAAAATTACAATTTCATAAATAACATTATAATGCTATTTAAATAAAATGTTTGATATAGAAGAATTATATAATGAAATTATTCAAACTTAAATAAAAGTTTACTTTGAAAAACACTTTTAAATCACAAATTATTTCCTTATATAAAAATATTTACTTTTTAAACTATGTTTTAAAGATATAAATTGCCATATTATATTTATATCTCGATTACAGAAATAAATTTAAGATTTTAATATATCAAAAGAAAATTCATAAAATCTTTTAGAGTGGAAACATCTAAAAATGCTAAATATAAATTTTTATTTATAAAATTGTAATAATTATTGCAACAACATAAAATACTATTTCAACTAAATATATTTTCTACTTACAATTATATCATAAAATTTGTTTTTCTTATTTTAAGAGGACTTTGATCTCGGTGGCTCAGCGCTTGTTATAAATAAATTTGATATTTGATTTGTTAAATTATCCTGTTATCAGAATCAGTAAAATTAATACACCTAATTCACTGATTTAGGCATTTTTAATTATAATAAATGTGTTCCTTTTTTAATATCATTTTTATGCCGATTTTATAAGTGCTTATGATTATTATAAGTTTCATTATTATTTTTATTATAATATTACATTTAAATTAATAATTAATATTTGACTGAAAAAATGGTATATATATTTATCATTGAAATGCATTTGCAATTAATGCTAAAATTTAAATTTTAATCTATTTTTATAACAATAATGATTGTAATAAACTTTTGATAAGTCTACTATTCAAAAGGTAACTGAAATAAATGTTGAAATATATTCATTCTTAATTCAACAAGAAATATATAGTCTCTCTCTAATATCAAATAATACTCTGTTATCAATAACAACATACTGTACTTAACCTCTAACTAAATTTTAAGGAAGAATCTGTATAATAGATTTTATATATAAATTTTCATACTTAGATAATAAGAATTAATAATAAAGGTTATAGTTTTTAGAGAATGATATAATTAGAAAATTACAAAAAAACAGAACAGAACTTCAAATTTTAGCATTTTTTTACATTAAAAGGATTTAATTTCAAATATCAGATATAAGAATCTATAAAAATTATCCAAGTCTTCATTTTAGGTTCAACAATGTAATTGATTACTACTTCCACCATTTTGTTTTCAAGTTTTGAATATTTTATTGTCTTAACTACCCACAATTTGACTATAGTATCCTTTTATTCCAATTTATATTTCTGGCATACTATTTCATAATATATCTTACTAATAATTATCATTTGTTTTACAGTTATGGTACTTTTTCCACTGATTATATTTAATTTTATTTATTATTAAAATATTCACTATCTGAATATATATATATTTTAAAGACTTATTTTCTACATTAGCAAATATTTTTAAAGTTCATATATATTTATTATAAAGACTGTCTATCAAGAGAATTCAGTTTTTTGAAGACACTTGATCAATTCACATATATTTTGAAATATAGTCTAGCACTTATGTTTTCATGAGCATTATGCATAATAAATTAATATCCTGATAATGTTGTAAACGCATTCAAATAAAATTTTAACTATCCATAATCTTAAAATCAACAATTATTTGTTTTTAAAAATGAGATGCTTATAAATGCTAATAAATGCAAAATTTATGAATATATGATTGAAATCTGGATAATGTCGACATAAATTAAAATTTCTGCAATTTTTATGGTATGAAATTAAAAGGACTTACTTAAAATCTTAAAACTATTGCATTTAAAATTTTAAGTTATTTATACAATTCTTTTAGTACATAAATTATTATTTAAATAAAAATAGCTAAATAAAAGTATTGCTATCAACAAAATTTTCCAGTTGAATAACATTGGAAAATTTTCTCCCTATAGAAAGAAATGCAAGCCAGTAAAAGAATAAACTACAATCTTAAAACCTTTAGGGCTGATCATAGAAACAAGGTCTATGCTAACTGTAATCCACCACTAGATCAGTTATCAAGCTGGTCTAGGTCTTTATTAGAAGATTTCATTTCTGTAATAACTAAGTTCATAATACTTTGATTTTATATTATTCTAATGTTTTCATTTACAATTTTTTCCCTATATGCATTGTGAAATTATATAATTTTTATTTTTAATTTCTCTTAGGCCTAGCTTTACTTATACTTTACAGAATCTTTAAATATCATTTAAAACATGTACATTACATTTTAAGATGAAGGAATATATACTTTAATGTAAGATTTTATGTTAAGATGTATAATTGAAACTTTACACATCAAAATAACTATTTTGTGTGTATTTAAGCTAATTAAATCTGCACTAATTCAAAGACTATATCTAGTTTCAATTTATTAGCATTAAATTTTCTTATTTATTAAATTATTTTAATTTATTTCTTTTTAAAATTGTTTTTTATTAAAATTAATAAAAATTTCTTCTAGTATAGCTAATATATCATGATCATAGATTAAATAAATTAATTTTTTAATTTAAAAAACAGATATGAATTGCAATAAATTACAATTATTCTTAAACAATATAATGGTGCAAACTTAAAAAAACTAGAAGCAAATGTGGTTATGCAGAAATGTATTATTAAGTCTACAAAAATTTCATTATTATATAAAAATGGAAACTTGAAAGACTTTCTACAAAAACTTAAACTATTTAAAAACAAGCAAATGTAAAGAATTATTTTCAAGCTGAACAAATGTGGATAAAATACACTTAAGTTAATTCTTTTAACTTTTACTAAAAATAAAAGTCAATAATTAAAATTTATTAAAAAATATATACTAAATGTACAAAATTTTTACACAATGTAAAATAAAAACCAAAGTAATTAGTATACAGAACTGAAATATATGAATCACTCATTTTAAAATACGAAACTAATTTAGTTCGAGAATTTTTATAATTTGGATTATTAAAATTTATATAATAAATTAAAAATAAAATTCAAGTGTTATATATATCATATTCTATAATGCAAAAAATTATTTATTAGATTGAATAAATGTTTCTAAATTAATAGATTCAAATATATTTGCTAAATTATTACCACTACTATTAAAGAATGTCACACTAATAGTGATTTTTTATTATATGACTTGAAATTAAATATATTTAAAGAAAAAATAAATAATATATCTAATTAAAAAAGATCATATTTATTGAATACAATTACTGTATATGAAAAGCATTATTAAAGTGTATTTCTCTTTATAGGTATATTTATAACTTTTAATATTTTCATTTTCATCAATATGTTTATTATTTCATTATCTCATAATTCATTAATTTACACATTTTTTATTCAAATTTGTTATAGAAAAATATAACTGAAACATTTCATCATCATAAAATGGAACCCAATATAGAATATTTAAGTTTATTAATTATATTTAAATGCCATCTATATTAGTTATCAAATTATTATTAAATTACATTATAATAAAAACAATATAAAAGATGGATTAAATAATCAACATTTGTTAATTACATAACTTATTCAAATCTTAATAAAATTAGACAAGAAAATATATAGTTAATAATAAAGATCATAAATTATGTTACTTACAAAACATTCTTTTTAACAATTATTAGTTAATACTCATATGATTTTGTAAGTATATTTTATTTATTATTAAATAAATTTATAATTTTTGTATTTAAACCAAATTCTCTAATAATGAACTGAAAATATTTTGAATTACAGAAAGCAAAACAAACATGGATAATTTAAAAAACTTAAATCTAATAACTGAAACTGCATTAATAACAACAATATAAGTTTGGAATCTTTATAATTTCAATATATTTACAATTATATTGTAACTAATGAAATAAATGTGATTAATAATTACACTGAATAAACAACAATATAGTTCATCAGAATAAAATTATAAACAAGGAATATTTTATGAAAACAATAACTGAATAATAATAATAATAATAATAAGCAGCAAGATGCAATTTATAATAATTAAACTTTATTATTCACATTTCATAAAATTGCTAAAATTATCATTTACTTTTCTTGCCTAAATGAAATGGAATTAATGTTAAATATATATTTCTAAAATGACAATTACTTATTACAATTTTTTTTAATGATATATAATATTTGAAAATTATTGTTATAGTTATTTTGAAGAATAATATTAGAATTATATTTTAAAACTGAAAAAGCATTATAATAATAAACATTACTTCAGACTGAATTAATCTTTTATCTAAAAACTTATATAATATTATAATGGAATAAATTCCAAAATGCAAAAAATTTCATTAAAAAAGAGTTTGATGAAATTATATTATTTAGATTCCAAAAATTTGTGCTTACAGATCAATTATATATACTTTTCTTTACGATTTATGCTTTTATTCCTCTCATATAAAATTGGTAACTAATATGTATGAAAAAATGAATTAATATTAAAGAATATGTTTTAAAAATAAACTATTTAAATTTTGTATTAAGCTAAAATTTCAGCTTTTGTTAACCTTATTTATTTTTCTTTTAAATTTTCTAGCAAATTATTTATAATTAAATAGATAAAGTTCACTGAAATATGTTTGATATGTATGTATTTATGCATATATATAATGAATTTTTCTAATATAGAATTAATTTTTTGACTGTTTAAAAACTTTTTTTTTTTGAGCAAATAGTAAAGCTCAACATATTGCATTTCTTTAATAATTTAAAAACTGACCATATACAGCATTTTATATTTACACAAACCTGTATTTAATTTTGTCATTAGTTGGTTATCACTTATGAAAACTATTTTAATAGAAAATTATTAAAACAGTAACAAAAAGTAAAATAAGAGATTTAACTTTTATTGAGATCAATATATTCAATTCATACAAAGTTTGAATATTCAAATTTTTTCCAAATTTATAAGGCCTGAATTTTAAGATTGTTAATGTTATTACTATTACAACGTTTAATTTATACCAAAGAATATTTAGTTAGCTTAAATATAAACTATCCAATGAAATAATCTACAAATAGATTTTGTATGAAAATTTTTACAACTGCAGTTCCAAATGCATTTTTATTACTTAAGTTTAATGAATTTTTTTTGAAAAAATTCTTTTAATTTATATATTCAAAATTTCAATTTATTTTCAAAAAAATAAATCCACAAAATCCATTTCTGAAATATTAAATTTTGTATCCTTATATTATAAAGTCATGTTTCCTATATTAAATACAGTTTAGCATTTCCAATTTTAATAAATATATATTATACATTATAAATATGGCTTAAAATATTTTTAGGTTTGCTTTATGCTTTTTGGAGTCATTCAAATTACTTAAATGTATAATTATTCTATTTATACATAAATATAATTATCATCCTATAATAAAGACAAATATTTATTCTAATTTATTTTCATAACATACTCTTTCTTTTGGTTTAAAAGGAATCAATAGTTAATTCAGTCTTTAAAATGATATGAAATTTTTTCTTATTGCTTTATTGCTTTGACAAGATTGAAATACCTCAAAGTTAAAAACTATTATTTAAACTAAAATCAGATAATATTTGAAATCAAACTATTATAATATTAGTAAAATAGATTACTACTACTTTTGAAACTGCTAGAAGAAATTTGCAACAATTATATAAATTTTATATAGCATATATTAGAGTTACAGCTTAACTAATTTTACAGCAATAAAAACAACATTTAATAAGGAAATTTGAATATTGGTATAAAACTATTTTTGACAAAGATATTGAATTTTATTGTAATCATTTTTATTTGTGAGAATATCCAGAATAAATAATAAAATTATATATATAAAAACAATACTAATTAAGATTATGTAAATATAATAAAAAAATGAAAAATATTTTAGTTTTTAATATCTAACTGTAAAACTGAATATTTAAATATTAAAACAAACAATTGAACTTATTTAATTTAAAAATTTTATAAAAACTTTTAAAATCATATGATTTTAAAATTATAAAAAATAATAATACATTTACTTTTAAAACAAAATGGTAACGAATTCATAAATAAATTTATAATTTCTTAAGTAAAAAATGTAAAACAATAGCTTATATTATTTTCACTATTACAAAAATAATTGACTATAGTATTGATATTTGTATTAAAATTATAAAATTTTTCAATTGCATACAATTAAATTATATTATTTAGATATGTATAAAAGCATTTTCAAAGAAATAATAGTAAAAATATTTATTCTGAAATTTTTCACTGTAAATGTTCAATAATTATCAGTATGTTGTCTTAAAAGTTTCTTTCTGTAATTCAAATATTTAAATGTTTTTATTTTTCATACAAAATAAAATTTGTAATAATCTGTTAGGCCTAAATTATAATTTATTTGTAGGTATAACTAAGAAAAGCCTATTTAATTAAGGTTTTCTATGTTAAAGAGGATTTCTTTCTATATATCTTTATGATTCATTCTTTTAAAATAATTTCAAACTAATATCTTATACTTGTATTCACAATTTAGAATTTGCCCATAAAGTTAAAAATTAATTTTATCATCTAAAATTTATTATTATAAATTTAATATCTGAATCTTGATTTAGGCCTATTTTCTTTGTAAAACCATTTATTTGTTATAAGAAAAAATTTTCTGAAAATTGATGTTTAATTCAAAATGTGAAATTATTTAAATTTATATTATTTCATATTTTATATAAAAATATAAGTAAAAGCTGGAATGTTTATTTCAAAGCACCAAGAGGAATATGCAATATAGCACTATTAACAATATTTCACTCCAATATATTGCAAATATTAAAAATCAATGAAAGTAAATTTTCAGAAAAATTTAGTTTGATAAGATGTAAAAATAATTATATTTTGCAAAGAAAATAGTTATATTAAACACAAAGTAAAAATACAATATTTTTATTATGAAAATAATATTGCCATGTTTAATTTTTTTTTACACACACACATACATACATACATACATACATACATATTTATTAAACTAAAATTTGAAATAAAACAAGATCTTTTCTTTTCAATAATTCTTGCATTACTACTATGATCAAAATTATTTGAGATTTTTGAAATATTACCATTATTATTACACTTACTAGATTTTAAATTCCTATATTGAAACAAAAAACTTCTATATCTTTCTGAGGTCCTTTTTGGTTAAAAACTACAGACTAAACTATTTTTTCACAGATTTTGATATATAATTCTAATATTTATATATAAAAACATGTTTTTCAAAATTTTGTAGATTAATTTGTTTCATTATAGAAAAGTAATTAACTAACAGTTTTTTCATGTTTTGTTAAACTTATGAAAAAAATCTTTTAAATATTAAATACACATATATTAAATTTTCTAACTTAGAGAATAAATATATAGAAAGAAAAGCTATCATTTTATTAATAGCATTATTTTAATATCAAAATATTTCTTATTACAAAATAGATTTTCCATGTTTTAAGCAATTATTATTTCCAATTATTTATATTGGAATTTTCAATTTCATTTATAAATTTTTGATGTACCTTATTTACAAACATTCCAAATTTTTATAAATAGAAATTTCAAATATTTTAGAGAATATTCTCTCTAAAATATATGGAAATCTGGAATTATTAATTATTTTAGTAAATTTAATATATTTATCATAATTTTAATTCTAGATATTCCTATACTACAAAATAAATATGGTTAGAATTGCAATAAACCTATTTCAAATATCACTTTTTTCAGTTTCTAATAACAAGCCTAAAAATTAACTTATTGGAAACAGATATACAAAGTTTTATCTATATTTATTTAATGAACATATATTTTATTCATTCAATTATCTTTGCAAACACTGCACTAATTAGCAACACACAGCTATAATAGTTTAGTTAAGATCATCATATATTTTATAATAATTATAATGATTCCATTTCTGCCAAGTCAATCTAAAATTGAATATAAATTAAATAATAATAATTATTAATCTATTTTTATTCAAAAGCAAAAATTATAGATATTATATTGAATATCTTAAATTATGAAAAAATTTATATAATCAAAATGCAGAAATTATAAACTGAAAAATTTATAAGTTGAAAATTCAACAAAATTCTAATTTATCATGTAAATGATGCATTTGGTAACTGTCTTGTAAATCTAATCTACTATGTGGATTTAAATATATTATAGCTATTGTATATACATGCATTTTAGCATCTCTCTCAAATTCAATAGAGTAATTTTTTTTGTTAAATATTTTGATTCAGAACATTTTTAACAATGCTTGGACTATCCTAGCTATGGATTATCAATAAATTACTGGAAATATATATGCTAAATATAAATTATTAAATAATGTATTACTATTCTAGCTAAAGTACATAAAAATCTGATATATAATCAAATTTAAAAAAAAAATTATTATTAATTAATTTAGTTATTAATTGGATAATAAATAAGTAAAAGTAAGGTTTATTTATTATTTAAAATTTTATAAATTTAAGTGACATTTTTATATAATTTTGAATATATTTTATTTTTTTTACTATCACGAAATATAAAATGTGATTACAAATTATTTCAAAACCACTAAAATAACTATCCTAAAATAAAGTTTTTCAATTAATGTACACTTTCAACACAATATTTATCAAGTATTAATAATCAAAACATACTAAACATAATATTAGTTCTAATAATAGAAATTTTCTCTATGTTGTTTACAACAAAACTGGAATAGTTTATATGTCCCATAATATACATTAATTATAATTTTCTTCTAAAAACTCAGTTGAAGGATTACAGAAAACAGAGTAATTACAGAATGAAGATTTTATTTTATTTCAATTCCAATAAAAAAAATTTAAATTTAAATCCCCTACATATACTGCTATCAAAATGTTATCTTAAACAATTATGGTTTTTATAAATACAGGCCTATAGATTAAAGACAATTAGTAACATAATTTCACAGAATATTATATCAGCATTTATGGAGCTATTTTGATCAAATTTTTTATTGAAATAGTTTTAACAATTGTTAGCTAATTATGTAAATATATATATAACTTCTTCTTATATATATATTTATTTATATAACAAAATTTGTTTCATTTCTGATTTATGTATAATATTTTTGAAATATCATATATATATATGATATTACTTGATACATTGTTTATATTGTTTAACTTAAATAAAAATCATATTAAAAATTGATAATGGCTTCATTCTATACAAATCAAAGATGCAATTTGAAAATTTTTGATATCTTGTAAAAATATTTCAAAATTAAAAATGACTAAATTTCCAAAATATTGTGGTTTACAATTTTATAGATTTTCTAATATGCACTAAATGAAAAAGCAAAAAGAAAAAAATTAACTTTAATTATAAGCAATTGACTTTTCCTTACTTTCATCTTAAATACTTTTTGACATTTTTCATTCTTATGTATTTATATTTATATCATATTCCCCCCCCAAAAAAAACATTGTTTATTTGCATGATATATATACTACATTTATGCTGTTAAAATTATGAATTTTCACATTAGTTAAATAAGACAAAATAATTATTTTAAACAATATAATTAAATGATCAGTTTTTAATAATATAATCATTGTATACAAAATTTATTATTAGATATTTATTAGCTTTACAATTATATTATTTAATTATTTGAGAGACTATAAATTTTTTTTAATCAATTAAAGTAAAATTAAAGATTTAATTGAAGTTTTTCTTGCTTAATTTTTCAAATCTAGTTTTAAAATTTTTATTATTAAGGGAATAATTAAAAATTTATTTAGGCCTACTTATTTTTCATTTTGTTTACTTCTAAATATCTGCAATTAATCATTATATGAAATTTCAATAAAACTTAAAATAATTTGAATTTATTCAAATTTTTTCATGTCCATTTTTAACAAAATACTAGTTTTTCTTATAGAACTATTTTATTTATTAGTAACTATTTATTTAAATTGTTATGACCAAATTAAATGCATAAAATTTTTGAATTCTAATAAACAACTCATAACTACTCTTACTAATTGTGAAAGATAGTAAATATTTAAAGTCTAATCATATCCAGAATGAAAATATACAATTGGATGATGAGAATCTAACAGAACTAATTTAAATCACTATAAAGATTCCATATAAAGGAATAAAACTTGTTTTAACTTAAATATAATTATGTATAAATATAATGTAGTTCTAAATAGCAATTTAAAATTTACATTTAAGTCATTTAGTAAATATTAAAATATTGTTTTTTTCATTAGATTAAATTAGATTGGAAATATAACTTACTTTAATAAAACAGTTTATATATTTTTAATTCTAAATACTGTATAGTTTATAAATCTGAAAATACTGTAATAGTTTTAAGCTTTAAAAAAAATCCTGGATATTAATATAAAGTTTCTAGTTTTTTTTGACTAATTTTTAACGCAAACTATTTATGTTAGCCAATTTTAATTACAAATTTATAATTATAAATTAAATTCGATTGGGCCAATAGAAAAATTGAATGGGAAATTATATAATCCATTATAGTACTGAAAATTCTTTGCATAATTAAAAAAAGTAGAAAACATCCTAAGCCAGGAATTTATATTTCAGTAAAACAATCTGAAACTTCAATATAATAATAAAAATAGGCTGTATTAACTTTACATAAAGCCGTATTTGTTATGTTACTATTATATTTATAATTTTGTTTTCATATTTGGTAAACTATATTCAAAATATGAAATAAACTCAAAGTTAGGTTTAAATTTATAATTTTGGTTCAAAATAGATCAATTTTTTATCTACCTTTTATATAAAATACTATATGAATTTAATACAATATATTCATACCGAAATAATTAAAATTAAACAATTTCTTTGAGTGAATTGAAATAAATACAACCATAGTAATTAAATTAAATTTCTGATATCAAAATTCCTCAGAGGAACGGACAATACCCAAAATAGGATATTAAAAGTAAAAAACATTGCACGTATATTCAATTTAAAAAAAATGAATCTGAATTACATTAATAAAAACTTCTGATTTGGATTTATGATTTCCGAAACTAAATCAGGAAACGAATTTTGGCGCTTAAAATAATGTGAATGCGAATTCGATCTAGACATAATTAATGATACGGATATCTGAAACTTTACAAGGATCAACCAAATTTGAAGGCACCGAACCTTCGTAATTTTTAAGAGAAGGCAACTTTAGAACTTCCCATTTAAGCACGTGTTCGACATAGAAAAATGACTAAGCATAGATTTTAACTATTACTTGAAAATTTATATGTATATTAAGTTAAATATCTTTCCGGAATGAAGAACATTTAAATTTCAAGGATAAAATATATACAAAATATATTTAATTCCCAGAATTGGAAGAAATTTTTGTTTTATTTTTTAAATTAACAAAATATTTTCTTTAAAAATACTTTTTAATGAATAATTAGAACAATTTAACGGGTCATTATTCGAAATAATTAAGCGATCGCAAATTAAGAAGAAAAAAAAACTTACTTTTCATCGGAAACCAATCCAGAAACTTCTTTAAATGTATAACACAAAACGAATGAAGAATCAACAGTTGTTCTTCTAAACCTGTCAAACTTAAGTTAGGGTAGACTTAAAAGCTTCCATTTTATATTATTATAAGTTGTTTCGTGAAATAACAAGATTGAAAATTACGGATCTTCCAACAACAACGGTCCTCTTACTTCGACCGCCATGACACTAACAAGCTACATAATTAAACTACCATTTGATTGGTATAAGCGGAACATCTTCAAACCCTATTAGTGGACTACGTTCGTGGCTGTCCTCGACCAACCAATAGCGTTTTCCATCAGCCCCACCCACGCTGTAAATTCAGAAGAACTGAAACATCTCATTGGACTAAATTATTGTAGATGACATGAGTGATCCAATGAGATGACAAGACTGAGTGAAACTTCAATAACGTCCTCTAACTACAGTCAGGTGGGGAATGTTTTGATTTCTCAATTCTTCTTTAAAACTTTTCAGATCGGAATTAGTTAAGTGTGAACGAAGATCAGAATTTTCTGTATAATCGGACACTAATTATTATTGTGATGAGAGTCCAGGATTCAATGTTTTCACAGTATAGAATGTATTCTGTTCAATTTCGTAATTTCAGAAAAACTGGTGATGGTTGCTCTTCCTTCAAGAGATGCACGAATCTTCATCCCATTCATGCATTCCGACTGGTCTGTATTCATTCCTATCGAAAGTACACATATGCGTTTTATTTAGAAATATCTACTTTAGCGATATTTCTAATTTATTCATTAAAACTTTTATAGGTATAAAATGTATTTAACATGTAAATTTATTTTATGTCATATTATAAATTTATTATCTTTTTTATTAATTTATTAAATTTGTTTTATTTTGTATTATTATAATTTAATAAAGTTGTTATTAAATAATCTCTTTTAAACTTTTTATTTTAAATTTAATGATAATTAGATATATAATATAGATACATAGAAGTTTTTTTATTTTAAGGCGATTTGCGTTTTGAGTATAATCTATAAAAACTATTTAAATAATAAATAAAATAAAGCCAGCAAATTAAATTATTAAAGTTCAAATTTTTGTGTGTTATTTTCAATGTAATTTCCGTATATAATGCGCTTTTATTATGCATTTTTTCTTTGAAGATCTATATGATTAATAAATGAAAACCTCGGATATAAATTACATAAACAAAGTTATTTCTTTCTCCGATTTTAAAATTGTTATAATTGTTTAATAACACTTTCAGTTCTTGATTTAAACTTATTTATTGTAAACTGCATTAAATAGAAATTTTCTTTTATTCATTTACGTAATCACTTTTATAAAAATAATAAATATATAAAAAAATCATGATTCATAAAAATTTTAAATTACAATGTCTCGATACGTTTTTATTTTTGGATGTTTAATTTTAAATCTTTCAAAAAAGAAAAATAATTTTAGAGATAAAAGCAGTATTTAATTTCATTATACAGATGATAATGCTGTACCGTTTATTCTTTTTCTCTTTGTTATTAATATATAATATTATTTTTGGTATCAAATATATAAAGTATAATATAATGTTATAAATATATAATTTAATTATAAAAATTATATTTTATTAGAATAAAATACTGTATTGTATATATTTTATATTGTAATGATTTACTGTATTGTCTTTTAAAGCGATCTTTATTCATGCATTATCGTAATTTTATATTATTGTGCTGCTTTTACTGTTCACGTTAATATTCGTAAACCTTAAAAATGCATAAGATCTGGATATTTTTTAAAATATTTGGATTCAGTTTATTCTTATCTTAAACCTTTAACATTATATTTAAAAATTTTCGAAAAAAAAAAAACATTCTAAATCCTTAAAAATTCCGAATAGGAAAAAACTAATAAATAAATAGTTTAAATTTTCTTGTATACAAATTCAAATCTTAAGTATTTCGGATGTGACAAATAGTTTGTGCCATGATAACTTTTTGGCTATTTTTTATAATTTATATTATTATAGGTCAAATATTAATAAAAACTTTCGATATAGATAATGCAGCGCACTTTCCGCCCTACATTTAAGTTGACAAGTGAGTCTACATTTGCACTTCTTCATAGTTGTTTGATCTGTGGTCGAACAGATAAAGCTCTTTAGAACCAAACTGGAATTGAATAGATGTATTTGAACCACGTCATTGGCCTTTCTATTCATCTTCTTTGTTGACTGCTTACAAAACTTATATTGTACTTGATAAAGATTGATAAAAATATATTCAAACTATATAATAGAATATATTACTATTCAGAGTAATTATTTTATCTTGTTTCGTGATTAATTTTATTTTTAAACATTTCTATCAGGCATTCAGCATTTCAGCAGTATTATGTAACCATATATATAATATTTATGATAAATCTACAGCTGAAATAGTAAATTTGATGATAATCTATGGTAAGTCTGATTAGAATCTTAATAATAATGAAATATTTCAATTAGCGTCATAATTTTCCCGAACTTAATTATATTAAATAATAGTTTAACAAAAATTCATGAAATTATTTTATTGATACATAAGTGTTTAAAATAATCATTATCCCGTTAAAATTAATGTCTCTAATTATTTCAGTTCATAATTCATCAGAATAGCAATATAAAGCAGAACAGTATTAAATAAAATTTAAAAACTTAATAATACAGTAAATATCAACATTTAAATTTCCAATTTTAATTTTTTTTTCTGTTCGAGAAAATATCGACATGATTTTCGTTAAACAAATCCGATTTAATCATCAATATGAAAATCGAATATGCATAACTAAATATAAATTATAAATCTAATTTCAAATTATTTACAAATAATATAAAAAAACTTTATGGTAATATTCTTTTAATTTTTTTACCAAATATATTATTTTTATATTCATTTTTCAATCTATCGATAAATTTTTGTATTAAAATATATTTTTCTGGAGTACATTTAAGATGTTTTAAATGCAAATATTTAAATTTATTTCTCCCAGTTATCCAAACTAAAATTCTTTCCAAACGAAAAATCTAACAAAGCTTTGTAGTAACGCGAACTGCACATTTGTACCCCAAGCCTGGCCTCTGGGCCTGGGTTCTAGTGACCCTACATTGGGGATGTTTTCCCCCATGGGGAAGGCCTAAAATTAGGGGAAAGTGTCACAGTCTTCCACCACACCCCACCAGATGAAAATAGAGGAAGTGAAGGGGCCCTGAATAGGGACACATTCATACTTTCTCTGTTATCCATCAGATTATTATTCTATCATTCACTGAAAATATCTAGTTGATTTAAAAAATGATTTAAATATAAAACATGAATATATCCTTTTAATATATTTAGATAAGACAAAAAGAAAACCTAAAAATATTATCATTAGAAATATATTTTAAATTACTGGGAATGAGTAATTTAAATTACTTTAAGATTATTTAACTTTCAAATTTTTCCCTTCCGTTCTCACAAATATTCTTTTGTCAAAACGATCAGCAACCAATAATTATTGTATTCCATAATTGGAGATAATGAACAAAATCAAAGAAAGAAAATGAATAAAAACGAATAATTGATAAATATTGTTAATATTTTTAAAAATTTGTGAAACAAAAATAATTTTTTGTATAATTTTTTTGATAGAAAAAAGGAAAAATTCGAAAAAGAAATTTAGACTTTTTTTTAATTTCAAAATAATTTGAATAGTTACATTAAGTGATAAAGATTTATAATAATATATGATAGTTATAATAAATCATTCGTGTTTGTTATTTAAAATAATATATATATTTAAGCTAATGTTTATAAAATATAATTTACAAACTCACTATTTTATGATATAGGATTGAGTTATGTATCATTTATATTTTATGCATTCGAAAAGTTCATCTCAAAAAGACTACTCCGTATTATATCAAAATTAAAAACAAATACTGTACTTTATTTGTTCTTTCACTATCGATACTTAAATAAATTGAACCTTTTTAAAAAAATTAATTCCAAGAAAAGATCTTATTCGAATGAATTATTCAAAATTCACCAAATCATTACAAAAATCAATCGAATTTATTTATTCTATGAACTACAGTATATCTTTTATCGAATTATGTACTAATTTCATCGAGAGTTTTTTTATATCGAATTTATTAAAATTCGCTGAAGGAAAATTTGTAAACGTTTGAACTAATTGATGCTTGAATATATTTTAATTTTGTATGCATAATATAAAAGCAAGAAAAACAAATATATAATATAAAAAGACTATCTTTTAAATTTAAACCACTTCCTATAACTATAGTAGGTAAAAAAGTAGAATAATAAAAATAAAGTCTAAAGAAATTTTTATAGTTAACGAATTAGAAAGATATTTATATTTTGTGAATCCAAACAAACATGGAAAAATTTTCTTTAGTTCGTGTTAATAAAAATGTTAAAACGAAAACGTATCTGTAATAAAGCTGGTAAAATTAAATTATCCTATATCAAATTTGACTAAAATGTGGCAATTATTATTGTTTGATCTATAAAAAAAATTGCTTTAAATCAGAATCAGTACTAAAAAGTAAGTAGATCTATTATATTAAATTTCATCAAAATTTGGTCCATATTTTAGGCGGTCCTTACATTTAGACAAAATACACAATGAAACTAAGATTAAAATAAAAATTTAAATAATAATTAAAAAATTCAATATCTAGCGACGATAAATCTTAACCTAAAAACTATAGTAATATGAGAAAACAAAAGTTGAAATATCAAACTGGTAATAAGGATAGCAATAAAGTTTATCATTACGTAAAAAACAAACTAATAAATATGTAGATTATCGATTAATTAATTTGAAAAATAAATATAAAGCGAATAAAGTTTAATTTCTAAATTAACATCAGTTACAATTATATATGAATAAAAAGAAACAGAGAGGAAATGTGTAAGTTAATAAATATAAAATTTTTAAAATCAATTAAAATAAGAAATAGAAAGAAGATTTAAAAATCTATGAACCAATAATAATATATAATTTAAAAGATATAAGATTCGCTAATACCAATATAGTAATACGTTGGAAACTGGACTGAAGAGGAAGCAGATCAGTAAGATATAAAACGTCATAATAGGAAATGCTCGAATTCTCTCATGGCAACAAATAAATTACATAAAGCATCAATCGAAAGTTAAAGAAAATTTAAATAGATTTTATTAAATTCTAAAATAAATGAATTTATATTTATTTCCCGTTACATTCTGACGCAATATCTAAAATTAGACATAGTATTTACGAATCTTTCTTTAGATGTTACAAGGTCATCAGGTAATTCTATACCGATCAGCTAATTTTAAAAGTATTCGATAATATAGACAATATCTCACAAGTCGGAATATAACTTCGTATGTTCAATATACACAATAAAAATCGTTCGGATTTATACGATTATATATCGTGAAATATTTTTCTATCGACCACAAGAGGCGCGGAAGTCGCGTGCCCTTTTATTAAGAACAGTCATTCCCTACAAATACTGTGGGTATACATATAATAATTATTATTATTATTAAAAAAAAAAAGAAAAAAAACGAAAATTTGTTATTTTAATGCCAACATTCAAATTTAATATATAAATAAATCATTTAATTGTGCGTGATATTAAAAAGTATTCTTATTAGCGATTACAAAAAGGAGTTAATAGTCGTTAATTAGGCATGTTTCAAAACATTTTTACGCTTCAAAAATCTTTTTAAGTTAAAGCTGTTATGCTCAGTGGGATTCAGTAACTCTAAATTCCAACGCAGCATGAGCTGATGAAACAAGCATTAGCTTGAATTGCTATTTCAACAGAAATATGCAAATGATTTGAAAATTATAATCGTAAACATATTTAAAAATATCGAAGTATATTTAATACATATGCAGTTGAAGTTTATCTATATATTTAAACTCTGATAATAGCTACGTTATAGAATGTCGTCGAATAAAACCATCTAAAATATCTTCAAACGAATCTATCTTTTTAACGAAAAAAATTATATGGTTACTGTAGTATTAATTCAAAATTAATAAGAAATTACGAAATACTCTCTCTAAATCGAAATTACATAAGTTCTTTTGAAAGCAATTATATTATTTATTAAATACTTTGAATATGGATACTAAAGGTTTTGAGTGTGTTAATAAAACAGATAATTCAATTACATTACTTGCCTTTTTAGTTAAAGAAATTTATTTTAGTTATTACATAAAAATCACAATTTCCAATAAAAAATTATTTTAACGAAAATTTGGATTAATATATAATTTTTAACCGAATAACATTTTTTATTTAAAAGATAAATTCTTATTTGGATGAAATTTATTGGAAATTTAATAATTCAATTTTTACTACTTTCGGTCTTATTCCTTATTGATATTATAGATGAAGTTAGAATCTATTATTCATAAAATAAACTTTTAAAATATAGTAACTCTTTGGAAAGGAATGGAAATTTCCAGACAAAAATACTGTATATACAATATATACTGAATTATTTGTTCTTGATCTTTTCAGCGAATAATATGAATATATAAAGTATTATATCGCACGTGTTTTACTTTTTAATAAATTATTTTTTATGTTCTGAATTTCTATGCGGAAATGTCGAAGACTGCGACAATTTTTTTTTGTTTTACATCGAACATTATATCGAATAAAATATCAAGTAATCGATCTTTTACATATGACGTTTTTAAATTTTTTAAATTTTTTTTTTTTTTTTTTTAAGTGTTAAAATTGCTAGTTTGGAAAGTCTTGAATTTTGAATATTTATTGTTTGTAATATTACTGATATTTTCATAAAGACGGCCGGATCTATACTCAACAAATAATCAAAAAATGTTGGATTATGATGATCACCATAAAATAAAATCGCTTCATTACCAATAAAAATAGTACTATACTTATTTAAGGAGAATGATTTTTATTAATAAATTATAACAATACTAATATATTAAAAATGATAAAGATAACTCCGATCGGTACATTGGGATTTCTTCAAATTATTCTGCGTTCTTTCGCGGTTTAGATTTAATATGGAAAAATACAAACCTGGAATTCGTTTGCTAATAAAAGCAATCAATAAATTCAGAGTAAATAAAATTCCATGTTGATTAAATAGACAAAAATCATTTTTAAAATTATTACATTTTTATTCGTTTAAATGATTGCCACTATTCTGTATTTGCTATTAATAAACTTTGGTAGTTCATCATCTTTTAATCTGCGTAATTTTCGTTAATTATAAGAAATGATAGAATGGAAACCTATTTCAAACACAGCACAGCTTTTTGGTGTTTATCATATAAATATATTAATTTCAATTTATATAAGATGCGTATAAGAAATTTTAGGGATGACTCAGCCATATTATGGGGGAAATCGAACGCCAGCTAGAAATTTCTGATGAAACTTTTCAGTTTCAAAATACAGTACCGTATGATTTAAAAGAATAGAAATGAAAACTCGAAGCACTGACAATATTCAATTCTATTGCATATATTTTATTTAATATTTTAGTGATGTTTCCATAAATTACATAAACGAATATAGTACAGTACTGCATTTCGAATTATTTTTGGTTAATTTTATTCGAATTTTTCTCTCAAATCTTCAATAATTAACCGAAACACTAGAAATTATAATTTTTAGTTTAATCCAATTAATTGTTAATGATATAAATTAACCAATTATTTTGAAACTCGCATAATACGTTTATTTGTATTAAGTATCGAAGTTTCCTATTAGTCGAAAAGAAAAGCGACGAAATAGATTATAATCTGATCTCTTCATCTTTCAAAGTTATCATCGCAGTTAAATGGCCATTATTAATTTCTTAACAATCTTCGATCGATACAGCTGCATATTATAAACTTAAGTCAATAAAATAAACGATGTCGCGCTCCATTAAAATCTAAACTTAACCAATATTTCGTCTGGAAATTTCCAGACATTCCTTCGAGAGAAACGATAAATAATTAAAATATTAATCGATTATAAATAAAATTGAACATATTTACATACCACACGTGTCGTGGCAGTTTATATATTAATATATAACCTTTTCGAACGATTTATGCACAAAAGTTAAACATTTTTTATCTTGAAAAGAATCAAGCTCAAATTAAATTGATTAACTTTGTCACTTAATTCAGCAGTTGATATGAATTTAGATCTTAAAACCGTAATATTAAAATGTTTTTAAATGATTTTATTTAATACCTTTATCTTTAGTCTCACATTCTTGTGGTTTATTCGTAACAAGAATAGGATTTCCACCGAACGAAGCAATAAGTGACAAGTCTTGGACAAGTCAATAGACTTGACCCAGAACAACGCCCTCTGCATATTTCGAATTCTTAGCGGGAAACTCTGACCAATAAGACTTCACGAAATAATTCTTTGATATTTATAATAGATTTTATAATATTCTAAAAGTATTTTGCCTCTTAATATATATATTTATTTGTTTAGTGCAATTCTTATATATTTGTTCTGAAACAGATATTTAAAAGAAATTTCTGTCTTTTAAAATTATATATACAATTTACTATATATATAAATATTCGATAATAAAACAGCCGGTTTAACCTTTCTTTAAATTAAGCAACTCTATATTGAACTTTGCTTGTTTTTGGCAGAGATTATTACTAGATTGTAGCATTTAATCCGAAGTAAACAAGACAAGAGGGCAGAATATAACCGGTTATTTCTCAAGGGTGGCTTTTAAATAAGACTATAAATTAAATTTGATTATTAATAGAAATAAAAATGCTAATCTATCTTTATTATTTACAGGGGCATCAAAATGTTTCAAATTTATATTTTATCTGTTAAAAAGATTGTGAATAACAAAGAATTATAACTATTCTTAATGTAAAGTTATCGATGGATGATAGTTTATATATACAGATAAATTTGAGCTTTATTCAGACTATAGTTATTAATGTGAAAATGATTCTTAATATTTGTTTACATTCAAGAAAAATAATGTGTTTTGTATTTGCAGTTTGCTTTTTAATTAACATTTTTTTATGCTAATTAAATCAAATGAAAAAAATAAGAAAGATTAGATTTTGCGAAATCTCGTAAACACGTAAGAAAACTCGTATCATTATTCTATCTAAAATGTTCCATATGATGGAAGCGATAACAATTGTATAAATCATACAAATGAGGCCGGAATTTGAACCTAGATCTTTATAACGATAAACAAAATTAAATATTATTCCAGAATTTTGATAACGTTTTCAATTAGAAGTAACAGTGGTGATGTAAAAGTAACAATATATCAGTCGTGCTTTATTAACAAATTTCCTAATATTTTTAGGAAAAAAAGTAAGTATAAAGATAGTGAATTTTTATAATTTTTGAACGGAATATTTTCGACTTCACGATTCTTCGACATCGTCTATAAACGACTGCAACTTCATATGAATGATGCAGTGCGGTTGTTTGTTTCCAACAGCAAAGAAATGTGACTTCTGATACTTGCGAGGTAATCGTTGACATTTTGCGGTTTCTGTCAAATATAACAATGATAAATTAAGACCAATTCAGGGAAAATCTTTAATAATAAATACATAACACAGTCCATACTAAATCACGTCATCTCCAATCTTGATTTTATTTCGGATCTACAAATAGGGCACATTTCCAATTGCAAGGCACACCTGGTACAAAATCCTCTATAATAAACAGAAAAATTATCAAAATTAAAGTCATTTTATCTTTATTGAATTTTTTAATAATAGATTTGAAAGTGTTAAATCTGAATAATTAAATATAAATAATTACTAATATTCAAACTAATTGATAATAACAAAATCAAAGTTGAGGGGAATAAATAACAATTAAAGAAAAAAAAGCGTCTTCAAGGTTACAACAAGGTCAACTTACATAAGGAAAGTTATGACCAACAGATTAAAATATATTATTATTATTTAGAATAAAAAGAATTCAAACTATTTTTCTTAGACTTACGTAACAAACTTTTTCTGTTATTTAAAAATTACATGCAATATATATGCTTTACACGTAATATAGAACCGATGAATCATTGCCAATTTCGTTAAAGTATGCAAAACATTCGCATAATATATATTTTAAGTGGATAGGCATGCAACCACTTCCTACAAAATATTAATTTTAATATTTTTATCATTTATATCTATGATGATTGAGATTACATCGTATAATAAAGCAACGTCACTTATTTGACCCACAGGAAACCCACTTTTCCTTCCTGTCTGAACAACACTCGACGAAAAGAAAAGGTGGCCCCCATGCAACCGTTGGAAGAGGGGAGAAGTACAATGAATTCGAGACATCTGTCCCGCTTTTTTCCCCAGACCCGTGGGGACGGTCGGTACAAAGGGTCTCCACCCCAGGGTGGGGGATCATACGTCGGGGGCAGCCGTGGGTCCTCAAGCGCCCTGAGCTGGAGAATGGAACATCCGTTTTCGTTCCTATACGCTTCTGCATAATTCACTGACCTAGTTTTTTCTAACCTCGTTCAAATTTAGCAAAGCATTTTTTTTTATCCCCTTTCTTTCATTTTCCATTCAAGATTTGCACCGATGGTGTTGAAATTATCATCAGAACTGTTTTGCATGATAGTTAGAGCTTCTATCCAAACTTATTTCAAGCTATTCCGTGCTACAAATAAAAATTAAAAAATATCCAAAAATCCATACAAATGTTAATAAATATCTATATAGACTCTAATAATAATAATAATAATAATAATTGACAATTTCTTTAAAAAATAAAACTCTGACTTTTCAGAAATTATTTTACTCTTTTTGTAACGCTATTAAAAATGAATGAATTATTTAAAAAACTGAAAAGATAATTAAAATTTAACAACAAAATAATAAATATTTAAACAAATTTATATATAATGTACGAAATCATTTAAAAATTAATTTAAATCGATATTCTTTGCAAAAAAGTGATGAATATATACTATCCAAATTAATATTTCATTTTGGGACATTTGAAATAATAAATTTTTACGTGTTAAAAACTTCCACAGTGATTCATCCAATGTGGGATCATCCACTAGGCGTAACAAGCGCACGCCTAGAGCATCAAATAAACTAAGGATCTCAAAATAAAATTTGAAAATTAAAAAAATAATAGTCTATTGTGATTATGATTGTTTATATTGTATGTATACAATAATATAAGAATACTAGTATATATAAAATCCAAATACACATACATATTAGAAGTTATTCAAATAATTATGGTCCTCTAAAATGTTTAGCACATAAGGCGTTGAA
>WUQG02010450.1:0-11898 GCA_011317285.2 Androctonus mauritanicus
ATGCTGTTTTTTTAGGAATATATCTACCATATAGGAGAAATGCCTGTATAGATTTTTTAATGCATGAATTGTATTTACTTATAGATGATAAAAATCTTGTCATAAATTATAGACATGGTGTTTTCTACATTATATTCATTCTAAGTGGATATTCCCTTGTCAGTTCAAAGCCAAACCACTTAGAGATTCAATTGTATTGATTTCATCTTACAGATCTTTTTATTTGATCAAATTTTTTCTTTAAGCAAGTTTAAAGTAAATTTAAATCTTTATATTTTTTATTTTTTGTAATTTAACATTTTTGTAAATATTTAGGATATGTACAGTTTAAAATTAATAAAATTCTATATTATTTTCATTTTCAAATTCTGAAATAAGGTTAAATTATTTTCTTAATATTAGTTTGATAATCAGTAATCTTGTGATTAGAGAGTACAGTAATATCTCGTTTAATGTTACTCTGTTTAACATTATCTCACTATAATGTTGTTCAAATTTTAAATATTTTTTCTATAAAAAATTGATGAAAAAATTTTTTTGTAATTATTTTTCAATGCACAAATTGTGCATATACATACTTTTATGAGATGCAGATTACTTATATAAAATAAATAAAATTTGTATTCAGTCACATTCAATTTTTTTTATTCTGTTCTAAAATTATTTTCTTAAAAACAATAAGCAGTTTAAATATACACATGCAACTTTTATGATCATGATTACTTTTTATGTACAAATTATAAATTTATTTTTCATCAATCCCATATTTATGCAAAAACGTACCCCATTTAATGTTGTTTCATTTATTAATGAAAATTTGGAATGTATCCTTCATGTTAAGTGGGGTATTACTGTACATTTCATTTTAGATATCAAAAATATGAAGCAATTTAATTCCAATTAAAACTTATCACAATTATTACTGCACAATATTGATTAAAAATTGATAGGATGAGTCCACCATTTGGAAAGTTTAGTCTATGAAAATATTTTTTAAATGCAAAAAGCATTCATGAAATTCATCTAAAATTCATTCTGACTTTGCATTATTTATGGGTAGAATATAATGAGTGAAGGGAAAATGACAAAATAATATAGATTATTCAATGAAGGAAGAACAGATGTTCATGATGAAAAACTGCAGAGAATTCAGTCGTTAATCAATAATGAATCATGAAATTATAGTAGAAATGTATAAAAACATTTGAGAAACTAGAATTTTTATGATTTAACAGAATACTCTCAAATTTTGTGAAATAGTTTATGATATTTTAATTTTTCAATAAGAAAAAATTAAAATATGTTTGTGATTTATTTTTATGTGCAAAATGGATCTCATAGATGCTTCTAAAATTCTCAAACAAAATTGGATTCTTCAGAATGATAAAAATATACTGATAGTTGCATGATAAAAATATGCTGATAGTTTTGAACTATATTATTATCATAGATGAAACTTGGGTTTCTCTTGCAACAGTCAAAAGCCAACAACAATCAAAGAAAGTATTAGCATCAAGCAATTCCAGAAGAGTTATGACTTTGGAAGTAGTAGTCTGAACTGGTGTAGACCTTTTATGATACAAGAATACAGAAAATCATGTTCAACTAATGTCTGAATTTTGTTGATGGCAATGTTGAAAAATTATCTAAGTTTTATATAAACATGTAAGCAATAATAAAAAAATTCTTTGGGTATTCATTTTTCATTTTAAAGTTAATTGGTTATTATTTTTCCAATATTTTCTCACTTTTAGTTTAAATAATTAAATTTTTTATTATGTATTTATAGGTCATAATAGAGAAGAATGTATGTATAATTTAAAGCAAAGTCTTCAGAATATTCCTCCCAAAAATTATATTGTTGTTAAATATTTATCCCAGTTTTTACATAAAGTAACTTGTCATGAAGAAGAAAATGAAACTGGTGCTGCTGTATTAGGAAGCATATTTTCACCTCTTCTATTTAGGTAAAATTTATAAAATATATTTATGATTTATTAAAATTTATTTGAAAAATTATTAAATAAAAATTATGTAGCATATAATAATTCCTGTTTTTATCAAGTTGCATAGAACAAAATTCTTTAGATAATTCTCTTATTAAAAACTTTGTATATCCAACAAAGTTATAGGTATTCCCAAGTTTATACAAATAATTGGGACTGAAGTTTTTGTGTTATTCAGATTTTGTGTAAGTTAAAATTTTTAACAGAAATTCCAGGACTGGATGAATTGCCCTGATTGTTCTTATACAATGTTATGATGCCATATTTTTCCATGACTGAAATGGACGAAATGTCACATGGTACAACTTCATACTAATAAAATAATAATTAAAATTAACAAAAAATATATAAAACATAAATAAATCCAAGTAGCATAAACTTTTAAATGTGATAAACTAACATATTTGAATTTTAATTTACAAATACAGTAGCTCTTATGCTATATCTGAAAAAATAATAATAAAAATTATGGAAAATATTTTTTGTAAAGTTAGAATTCACAGAAGTTGGATATATATAAACAAGGGAATACCTGTATAATCAAAATTCAACTAAAGCAGATACTTCAACAAAAATAATTATTTATTACCAATAAAATTGTTATTATTTCTTAAATATAAATTTATCAAAATTGTATTTTTTAAATGTGAAATTGATTTGAAATGCAAATAGAATTTCTGTCTAAAATTTGCAGTTAGACTTCTAATATTCAATTCTGTATTATCCTATTATTATGTAACTGAAGAGGATTTGTAATAATTGAAAACGTTTTTACTTATGAAAAATCTTTATATGAGCTATAGGATATGGCTGTTTGATATAAGATGTTGATGAGTAAAAGTCCTTTGTTGTTTTTGAGTGTTCTCTAATTATTGAGAAGACTGAAGATTTTTTACATGTTCAATAGCTAACTACATATCTTTTATTTGAAAGGTATTGGTATGAGAAAGAACAATTTTCAAAAAATGTCCAAAGAATTGAAAAATAAGTAGAAATGCAAAAAATGTAAATCCAAAGTTTTAGACTTGATAATATAGGTCAAGTGATTTAAGTTTGCCAATATTAGCTAAGAACAATGTTGTGAAAGAATTGATAAAAAAAATAATAGAAATTTGATATTATATTTGAAGAATTGCATGCTTATATCACAAGAAGAATTATTACTCCAATTGAGAAGTCTTTTATACAAAATGATACTATTAAATGGATTGAAATAGTGATCGAATTAATAAATTTTCTCAACAAATCAATGAGCTGAAGACTAACATTATAAAGTTAATGGATAATCTTTATTCATTAACTGTTTGGTTAGGCCATTATATAATTCTCTTACAGAGAATTATATATAATGGCCTAACCAAAACATGAACACAACAATTAATAACTGAATTTTTTCTTAAAATCACTGATACCACAGGAGACTAGTACTAATTTTTTCAAGAGATCACAGAAAGAATTGCATCAATGGAGCAAAAAGACAATGACCAAAATATTTCTAATGATAGCACTGATTGCAATTTGGACAGAACCAGAGTTGCTTTAGCCAAGGGAGTAAGTTCAGCTCAAACACCCAGCCTGTCACCTCTGCATGATGAGGATGCAGAGTTTATAATTTTTGAATGAGTGCTAAAAGCTTACTTGATGAATTAAAATCAAAAATCTTATGGTTTTATTAACTGAATAAAAGAATATAGCTACTTAAATAATGTTTTAAATATATTTTAAATTCCTATTGTTGCAAAAATTATTATTTTTAATAATTGTAATTCATACTAAATGATATGAAAAATAATTGAATCATGAAGCATTCTCTGGTGAAACATTTCAACTTTCATGTATGTAATTACAAGAATTTGCATCAATGCTGGTGGCACAAATGAAAAGGATTTTATTATTATTTTTAATAACATATTAGAAAAATCTATTTTTGCATTATTTTGAAAGTGACGAGTTTATAAAACATGAGAGATTCAAGAATATCTATTATAAAATTTAATTCTTAAATTTTGTCATTATATCAATAAAACAATAAATTTAATTGAAAACATTTCACTTCTATTATATTATGTAGTATTTCGTGAAAAAGAAATGTTGATGTGTTGAATTAATTAGGTTATGATTGTAGAATATAATTCAGTAATAGTTATATTAAATTATTATATTAGTTATTTAGTTATATTATTATTTAATGATGTAGAGAATCATTTTATCTTTCATTTTTTGTTTTAATATTTTCATCTAGACATTATTTAAAAGTAAAATTTTTAACAAATATTTATTATTACAGAGTTAAACAAATTGATACTAAACAAAAATTGTTAATGGATGAAGTTGTTATCTTCTTCATTTCTGATTATTATAATATTTTTGGATCTGAGAAAATAAGCATTTCCACTCCAGAATCAGTTTCACATGAAAAATATATTGTTTCTCCAACAGTATTTCAAAGCATTGAAAATAGAAAGGTATATATAAATTTTTAAATAACTTTTTTGAAAATAATAATTTAAAATTCAATATGATTTAAATTATCAATGAGAAAAATTAAACTTAACCTATAAATGAATTTAAATTTTAATATTAAAAATGAAATAAATTAAATGAAAGCTTATAAACTATAATAATCTATTGTTATTGTTGTTATATTTAAAAAATAGATTATATTTTAACCCCAGTTTATGAGAATAAAACATACTTGAAAACTTCTTGTAAATATGATTCTCATAACTTAAGATCTGGCACTATGCTTTGTCTACAAATGCACATGCACATTTGGAATGTATGAGTTTCATACCAATGTTTTTGGTTCATGCTGTAATTCACACAAAGTTTGTCTTTGGTATATTCTTCATGTATTGGGTCACAATTCAAAATGCAGTTCCTGCAGTGAATTGCAATCAACAAAATTTAAAACATGCTGGTCTACTAGATCACTTTTTGATAAAGTTTTAGCTTAACCTACAGGATCCAGATTCACTTCCTTCCACACTTCAAATTTTTTTGATTGAATTCAGTTCTATGATCATCCATTAGTTTATCATCAATGAAAATTTAATTATGAAAATTAGTTATAAAATTTCAAAAGATTTTAATGAAAATTAAGCTAGATACGATAATTTTAATTTTTGCTTCTTGATTATGCTATTTTAATTAATTGACAGCACATATTACAAGCAGAAATTGATATTTCTGGATTGAAAAAGTTAAACCAGAGTTGACTTGTATATGCAAATAATAATATATTGTTTTGTTTATAAATTTAACTAATAATTTTTTTAAAAATTTATCATTTAGATTTCTCCTGTCCCCTCGTCAGTGATGCCATTATTACCGTTAAAACCATTGTCTGTTGATATTCCTCCCTTAGATGATGATCTTTTGGCTCTTACATCATTGCAATCAACTGGTCCAGATAGTGAGCAAGTTCCTGTACTTATTATTGATAGGTAAGATTATTTTTAAATTTAATGTATTTTATGCTGTTATTAATTTTATGAGTAAAATTAGAATTTTTATCCTAGTGTTTTAACATTTTTCTGCAAAAGATTACAAATTGATTTTCATGATTTTAGAAAAATTATAATTATGCATATAATATATACTATACAAACTAGATCTGAATAAGATCTTTCAGGATTCTTGTATTTTGATTAATTTAGAATTTTTTAGACTAGGTTAAAGTTATAAATAAATTAATATATAAACTGTCTGAAGTACTAATGTTCTTAATAATATAATTGACAAAGACATTGAGGCATAATCTTAAAGATCCTGGTTTGATGCTAGGACAAGATAAATTATTTCAGATAAACAGCCAAATTTATAATTCACTTATTAAACACTATTGTTATTGTGTTAATCAAAAAATAATAATTTCTAAATTTTATTTTTAAAATTATTACTTTAATATTTACAACTTAAAAATATATTTAAAAAATTGAATATCAGTTTTGGTAATAAATTTATATTTTATAGTGAACTAAAGTCATCAAAATATGTGATCAAAGAAAAAGTAACAATTGGAAGAAATGATAATAGTAAGTTAACTTTTATGAAATAATATCTATTGAAATATATCAATGAATTAGTCACATGACAAATTTCCCTTATTTATTTTATAACTTTTTGAAAACTCAAAATTATTTATATTTGAGTCATTTTATACTGGTGGTGATGAGAGAGAAGATATTCAACTATTTTGCAATATTTTGCATATATATTATATGAACTGAATGAAATTTATTTACATTATTAGGATGTTATAAAGAATCAAGTCTATTGATAGTAATTGATATTAGGCTATATCTGACTGGATACTTGTCTATCAAATATTATTTTGACAGAGAGTATTGATTATTTTGAATAGACTTAATTTATTAAAGGGTTAAAAAATGTATATAAATATAAGTTAGATCATATAATATTTATGTGAGCTATTGCTCCAAAATATGTGAATATCTTTTTTCTTTGTACATCATTAATACTAATCAGATAGAATAAACATAACTATAAATACTTTTTGAATAAACATTTGAATAAACATAACTATTAATACTTTTATATTAGAATGATATAATTATGGCAATATGTTTAATTTCATTGAATATTGAAATGTGACAATTATGACAGTGATTTGATACCCTAGATTGTTAACTTTAAATTATGGCCTCTCTGGTGAGATAATTTTATGACTACTGAAATTTTTAGTATGATATACTAATGCCATCTGTTATCATTTTACAAAACTTTATGATTCATAACTTTCATATAATTCTTCAAAACTGCCTTTAGCATGTTTACAGTCTATTAGTAGATAACATTTAACACATTAGCAGCTGTTAACATGTTAAATGTTATGGACTAATAGACTGAGAATTTATGATTTAGTTGAAAAACTAAATCATAAATTTAATTTAAAAAAAAAAATGAAAATTTTTTTTTAAATTATATGCAAATTTTACAAGAGTAAAAAAATTAATAAATTTAAATTGGCAACTTTGTCCTAAGCTAAAATAAAACAAAGTCCAAACTAGCTTATCAGACATTAAAATTATAGATGCAGGAACTCTAGGTTGGACTGTCCCTTCAGATGCAAAGAGAAAGAGAACATTAACAAAAAACAGAGCAGAACATCTGTGTAAACAAGTATAAATTGTAATGTCAACCCCAAATATTGAGATAACAATAG
Source organism: Androctonus mauritanicus (assembly GCA_011317285.2). NCBI lineage: Eukaryota > Metazoa > Arthropoda > Arachnida > Scorpiones > Buthidae > Androctonus > Androctonus mauritanicus. The sequence continues at coordinate 7,195 of WUQG02010450.1, forward strand.
GAACAGACAAATAGGTTGTACACATGAGGTAATAAAATGTAATAATTTGTATACCATGTCTTGAAAGGAATTTTTCAAGACTTGGTATACAAATTATTGATCAGGAGTGGCCAAGCTTTTTAAGCTCTGAGGGCAAGGCACTATTGAAATTTATGACTCTGATCTACCAAGACCATCATCATTAATTATCACAAAAGGGACAATTAAAAAAAATTTAACTAATTAGTTAAATTAGTTTTTTTATTAAGATGCTGAATCTGATTAGGGTTTTTTTTGTAGCAGGTATTTGGGCTGGCCAGCATCCTTGATGAGGCCAATTAACTAGAAGATTGAAGAATGGGATTTAGCATGCCAGTTCAAATTTATTCTAAACTTTAAACTGAATAGTATAGTTAATTTTTAGTTTGGGTTCTAGCATTTACAAATTAATTATAAGTGTACAAAAAAATGTTGATTAGTAAATGTAAGTGGATCAAAAAATAAAAGGAGATATACTGTAATTCTTCGTATACATGCATATTTTTCCTTATAAAGTAAGTTCCCAAACTTAGCATTGACCATACATTAATTTCTTATATATAGTAGAATTCAATTTCCTGCTGTTATGATATAGAGCAGTGTCTGGCAAAGTGTGTTCTGTGAAAGATTTAAAAATATTTAATATAGGGCGTTTCTTGGTCATAAAATTCAGTTTATCTGTGAATTTACATGATGATAAAAATTGCAAAATACCACAACACAAATCTGACATTAACGGAAGAAGAAACTTTAATGGACTTGAGAAATGACCCTGTGCACAAAGCTTCACATTCTGAGCTAGAATTGTCAGCATTTTGGATTTCGCTTGGAGCCACTATCCGTGATTAGCTACTATATCTATTAAATCCTTCTTGCTGTTTTCATCATCATATCTTTGTGAATTAGGTTTCTTAGCTCTCATGGAAATGAAATAAAAAAAAATGGGAATGATTACTAATGATAAATGAGGAGGAATTACATGTATGTTTATCTAATTTAGAGACACGTCTTGATATAATTATTTCTCAAAATCAATCGCATCCTTCTCATTAATAAAATTATTATTTATATTACCTACTTATTCATTTCAATAAAACAATATTATTTTATTATTGTTACTTATATTAATGTTTTGATTCATATTAATAAAATAAATGTTTTTTTTTTTTTGGATATTTATTTGGTGTATCGCAAAACAAATTCCCCTGCTTCAGTGTGCCATGAAATAAAAAGTTTGACATTGATCTAACTGTATGCTTAAAGAACTGTATTTAGGTATTAAAATATGAATTTTTAGAATGTTTTTGAAATCATTCTGAAATAATTTTTGCTGTTTATAAAATTAAATAATTTTAAGTTTTTATTACCAAAGTCACTAATTTATTAAATTTGCTTTCAGAATTATTGAAAACGGTGTAGAAACGGTAACTGTACAAGAAGACGGTGTATTAAAATCTAAAACAGTCAATGGTGTACCTCAATCTGTCAAACATTAGGAACTCTAAATTGAACTAAAATTATTTTTCATCTTCAAAATTTTTATTATTTGGTGTTAGGTGCATCTTTTGTACAGTGATGATTTGTATACCAGATATTTAGTAAACCCAACCTTAAAATTATATTTCTTCCAATTTAGATTATTTTGTATTCAGCATCAATAAAATTATTTAAAAAATAGTTCCTAATATACATACATCTATATATATATTTGTATAAAATTCCATTATGACAATTCGCTTTTTTGCTCACCAAATGCTGTTGCAAATTTTTTGTAACTATAATTCAAAGCAGATCTAAATTCCACAATGTTCATCTGCCATTCATTGCAGCTGTGATATTATCTTGGAAATATTGTTAAAAACAATATATATGGAAAATATTTCATTGGATTACTCAAAGAAGAGGAAAAGTGTTCCTGCTAGAATGAAATCAGCAGATTAGAATTTTACTTAAATGGATGAAACTGCCTATTTTTAATTAGATATATATAACAGTCATGGCTTAGAATTTTATATTTATAATAGACTACATAACAAATTCATTTGTAAATAGTTTGTTTGAAGCATAAGAAAAACCTTATATGTTCCTGTGCTTCATAATATGTACTTTTATTTGATGGGTAGGGACAAGCCATAAAATGGCCCTCATTTGGTTTTAAATGAAATAAATAAAAAAATGTATTTGTTTCAAATTTTGTTTATATTGTTTAAATCATTTAAAAGAATCATACCTTATAAAACTTAATAACTACTGAACTGAATATAACAGAAAATTATTGAATGATATACAACAGAACAAAAAGTGCATAAAAGTCAGATAATCTAAATTTTAATAATAATAAAATTTAGATTATCTGACTTCTTATAAAACAAAAGATAGAAGCATATTTCTGTCTATATCATGTGCTTTTGTTCATTGCTATAGCCTGTTGCAATTAACAAAAGATTTCTTTAAATGCAATTAACTTCATTTCAAATTCAAAATAATGAAATATAAATAAATTAATTATTGTACATACAGTATACCGTTTTAAATACTCAATTTTTTAAATATAATATTGCATAATGACACCCTTTTCTGTTTGGTAACTCGTGCAATGCATATTTGTACCACACTAATTCCTATATTAAACTATAATGACCGAAGACAATTCGATATACAGGTTAAGTCTGATGATAACGAAATTCGTGGGATCATACAAATTATTCTGTTATATTGAATCTTTGTATAGAATAAAGAGGGAAAGAAAATACTAAATGACAAACTGCTTTATGAATGTCATCATATTGAGTGTTTCAAATTTTTTTTTTTTTTTTTTTTTTGAGGTCCCAAGAACTGCATCTTTTTTGTTTTTGCGATCTTTTAAAATTGTGCATAATGTTGAAAGAGCAATGTTATATTTTTTTACAAAACCAATTTTCTTCTCAGCATGTATGCTATCTAATATCATCAATTTTTATTTTAAATTCGTTATTCTCTTCTGTTCGTTTTCAGGCACAAAAATAAAATAATAGTATACTTGCTAGCAATAGTGCACTAGCAAAAATAAATTCGCCAAAAATTATAAATGCGAGAAGTATGCAAATAATATACAGAAGGCTTGTACTTCATATTCAGTTGAACTTAGGACAAAATTGGAACATCGCTGAACGAATTTCATTGAATTGAATTTAACCGAAGTGAATACAGTATTATCAATATATCAAGATATACAGTATATATATATAGATTATCCACAGGAAAGACAAATATATAGTAGATGTTCTATTTTTTCAATTAAAGAATTTATTTAATTTTTCTCGCGGTAAATTTTTATTTCATTAATACAAAATTTGTCTAATATTATTTCTATAATACGATTGCTAAAATTAAGAAAGTTGTTCATTATTCAAAAAATTTCGTTATTGTGGAATTTATTCCTAAAATATTTAACTTGTATACAGAAAAGAGATTTATAGATAAAAAAGTATTTTAAAAAAATGCGAAAATATAAACAGATTTTGTAAATATACATATATTGTGCGAAATAAAAAATAAAATATGGAAAGAAGATATTCATTTGTAAATAAAAAAAAAAAATACAGATTCTATTATACGTAATTTACATTTTGTGCAGTACATAAGCTGAGAAACACTAATCATCGGTATGTGCCTGGTTTCAAAATTCTGAACAGACTACTAATAACAGGCACCGATTTCATGGAGGCAGTTTCTCTCGTGTGTATTCAATAGTTTAATAAAAAATGGAGTAAATTGTCTGTGGTGGTGGTAGTGATCACCTGATTTTCAGAAAAAAATTCAATACATAATCGCGAGGAATCGAAGATCTCTGATATCGACTGATAACATGCGTATGAACAGATTCTTCTAAATTATCTTGTTATTAAAATAATGCATTATTTATTAGTGCGGCCAGAATACAGCATATTATCCAATGCAGCGTATTACCTTATTACATATTAACTTCGCTTGGTCATCTGTTGTTCACAAGATATCTCGAGAATCAAACATCGCAGAATATAAAAATTTTATGAAATTTTAAACTAAATGAGATAAATGCTTAATTAATTTTGGATGTCTTAAGTCCCTCACTTCAGCATTTCGTAACAATTTTTATGCCATTATTTTGCGGACTTCTTTTTCTGGATTTTGCGAAAATATTTCATTTTCTGTTGTGAAAATTTTCGAGAAATTCGTATTGAAGTGAGGGCTGGGAAAAAGTCCTTCAACCATGACATTGGAACAAACCGCCTATTGGAATATTTTTTTCTCGTTTATGCTAGATTGTGCTGATGAAATTCCGCTTTATATTCAGAAATTTTTCGAAAAATTTAGACTTGAATTTCATTGTAAAATAAATGCCTGCTTTCCAATATTTCGAATTATGTCTAAATAAACCTGAATTCTTGAAGAAAAATTTGTTTTCTTCGAGAATTCAGGTTTGAAAAAATTGGTGAAATGCTACTTCCATAAGTGATATCTGGAATTATGTTAAATATCAATTTATTTATTTTTTACCATATTTCAATTGGAATGAAAAATGCTCTTTCAGAGCATGAAACAGCTAATGTGAATTAAAAAATGACAAAAAATGGGAGGATGAGATCCCATTTATATGAGGCGTTGCGGATACAAAGGGCGAACTCAACAAACGCTGATTTTGAGAAAAATGCGTTTCAAGTTTTA
>WUQG02010461.1:0-11897 GCA_011317285.2 Androctonus mauritanicus
CCACTGCCGTGTATATGAACTTTCTTAGTATAATAGTAAATACGTGTTTTGGGCAGTATAAAACTACTACTTATAAAATCTATATATTGATAAATAATCATATTATAAACTGACCCAAATCATTAATTTAAACTAATGATTTGAATCGAAGTCTGTCTGCCCAGGTTTGCTGTGAGGCTCATGGCTATGTAGATAGACCTCCTGGGAGTGCTAGTGTTGGCCTAGTTTAATAAGTTTACGAATTGTTCATTACATAAGCTTTCTGAAATGGAATGATGACATGGTAGTGGAATGATGCCATGGTAGTAACTGTAAGGCATTGAGGCACTATTCCAAAATCCTGGTTTGATTCCAGTGCAGCAGAAAATTTATTAAAAATTATAGTCTAATTATTAATTATTAAATGGCACCATCTTTGTCCAAATTTAAAAATAATTATTAACATTGTAGTTTAATTCTAAATGATTATGCTGGGAATTAATTTGGTTTAGAATATTTGATTTGAATCATTTTCACAATATATACTAGTTAGATGCAAGGAAAATGAATTCAGTATGGTCACACTGAATATTCCTATTACAAATTCATAGCAAAAATATTCAGCTTTTTAGCTTAGTTTAATTTTTGTGAATAGTTGCTAAGAATTTTCCTTGCAACTACCCTTAAAATTGCTATATATCATTTTTCAGTAACTTTTGTGAATTGGCTTATATACAGATTTTAATTTCTTGCTACTTTTTAAAGGCTAAACTAGGAGGTTGGTTTATACAGAAATATATATTATTACTGTACCTTCAAAATCCAACAAACAAAAATAAACAATTCTTCAGAAGCAAAATCTGATTTACTTCATAGATAATGGTTTATTTAATAAAATACATACACAGAAAAATAGCATGTATTATTAGATTTGGTGTTAATGTGTATTCTGTTAGAATATTCATTTATTTTAGCCATAAAAATATTTAATGTGGAAAAAATCCACATACCTTTTTTTTTAGTTGTAAAATCCAATATATGTATAGATCGTACATAGCAGTTTTTGTTGAATACCATGCTAAATAAATTTCATAATATTTAATGCACATAGCTAATTTTACAACAGGGAAGGAATAAAATCATACAATTAAAATTTACATAACAATTATAAATTTTTTGATTGAAGTACAATATTTTCCTCATATCCAAGACTTGCTGTTGTGTGAAACTGTGGAAAATACTAAATGCTATAATGTTTTATAGCATTTAGTATTATCCACAGTTTTTCACATTCTATTATTCATTGCAACAGCACTGGATAATAGAATGTGTTTCAGATAAATCAGCAATGCAAATAATGTTTTATTTGCATTGCCATTTCTATCTGAAGCATTCTATTATCATTTTCCAACTGGAGCAAAATATTAATATACATTTTGGAATAATATTCTATTGTAAGGGCTGAGTTAAAATTTTGAAAGATTAGGAGAAAAAATTTTACAAATGCAATTAATTTATTTGCAAGTGCTAATAAGTTATTGTAAAAAAAATAAAAATAATGAGAGAATTTATTTATCAGTAGTAATTTGTTAATATATTTGCATCAGTTATTGTTGCAAACATATTCTTTGCTTATGTGTATATTGCTGTATACACATTCTTTGCTTAAAAAAATTTGAACTATATTCGATAATTGTTGTATTTTGTTTTAAATGTGGTCTGCTGATATTGAAAATTGATGTGACAAGAAGCTTTTTGTCTGTTTTAGCTACTTACGAGTTGGAATTTGATCATCATAGATATAAATCCTGTTAAAATTAGTTGTATTTTTCTATAATGAACAATACAAACAAAATCAATTTTTTTGCATGCTTTTGAAACTAATAAATAAAGAAATTTCCATAACTATGACAAAATAACTTTAACTTAATAGGATAATAAAAACAAAATTATTCATATGTAATAATTATTCAAATAAAATTATATAATTTTATATAATAATAATTTTAAGTTAAAGAACTTTACAAGAATACTTCTTTTAATCACAAAATCAGGTAATGTAATGAGACAATTCTTCTACTCACAAAATGATCTCAAAATTAATAAAAAGTAAATTTCAAAGATCTGGATCACTTATAATGCAAAGTATTAGAAAGAAAGATAATCTCTATGCATATATGGCTTAAAGGGACTGAAGATTTTCAAACTTGCTTTTTTCAGTTTTTCTAGGTTCTGTGTATAATGCTTTTGGTGGAAGTAGAGTCCAATTCTCTGTATGTCGCAATTTATACATTGTGTGAGGGACAGGGCCACGGTCGGATGTTGTCGGGATTTTCTGTATATATATTCAGAATGTTCTGTAAAGAACTCTCCTGAACAATAAAGGAAGCTCTGGATTTGAAACCGTGGTTTCTGCGTACTCATTTGCCTCATTACCCGTCCGTACCCGCAGCGCGCTGTTGTCCGCCGTTAGGCCTAACGCCTGTAAGTTACACCCCTCAGCCCGTGAGCTCCACAATTGTATCACCATTTTTGTATAACAATTCTCTTATATCTGCCACCATAGGATCTCCAGTTTTTTACCAGGATGAATATTGCTGTAACTGCTTGGAACAGATTCATAATTTTCGAAAAAGCTGTATTCAAGATGATTAATGATATAAGGTTTGGTTCTAGTTCCCACTTATGGAAAAGTCAGTACAGAAAATAATTACGTATAAAAAATATTTTTTAACACATTTAGAAAATTGTAAAAATTCAACATTGTTAAGAGTTGCTCAACTCTATATTCTGGATTCTTTCTGCACTGCTTATACAAAAATTTTTTGAATTCTCTGTTTCCAGATTATTTTTACATAGTACTTTTTCATAAGTTGGAACCAGCCCTTAGTCTTGCTTTTAGCATGTAATTGATATAGTCACATGGAGAGTATAAACTCCACCTTTAGAACTCCAGGCTTAAGTGCAAAATAGACAGTGCCCATCTCCATCATTGCCCTTTTTCCAAAATTATTTACTCAATTTCAAAATATTTGCCAAATGCATTTGAAAGAATCTTGTTTTTATGTGATGTGTACAACCATCAGAAATAAAAATAATTTTTTTTATAACCTTTGTGAATTTTGCCTTCAATGAAATTAATTACACAATTAACAAATTCATTGGCTATGACACTACCATCACTCTCATGCCAAACATACAAGAAGACATCTTTTGTATTATTTTTATAAATTGTGAAATCATGCAATTGTAATTTCTGTGTAATAATGAGAAGATACCAATACTGTGAGACATAGTTGAGCACTTTGTAAACAGATAATAGCAACTAAATGCTCATATGTAGAAATGGCAAGTTTTTTAGCTTCACAAGTTTCATTCTTCTTCGTTAGATGTATCTGATAGTTTTTTCCTTTTAAATTTCCCACCTTGTATGCTACACATATATCATATTGATCTTTTCTTGGTTTAAAAATTGATATTTTCTTATTGTCTAGAATCTCACAAAATTTCTTTTGTGGCACAGGATTTAGAGAATTTTCTATACACCACAAAGTATAAATTTTATGCATTTTAGACTTAGATTTTAGTGATTCTTCAACATATATTCTCGAGCTAGTTGAGCAACAATAAAGGTTAGGAATTTTAGGCAGCAGATCTAATCACTTATTAGCAAAATCTGATTTTAAAGATTTTAGAATTTGCCATCTCTTTCTCTTAATCTGTCTCTCATTTTCTTTGTGTTTTTCTTTAGAACATGTCCCTTCAGTGATGTCTAAAATAGCTATAAAAAATTTCTACACACACTGACTTTTATACCATCAATATTAATGCAAATAGCAATCTATTCCTACATTACATTTAAAAGAACTACCATCTGAATTTTGCCATCTTTTTTTACATGTCACATTTACAAGTGCTACCAAATAGGCTTTTTTAGCTTCCCGATAATCCCCAGAAATAATTGAAAATGTTCTTTCGAGCTTGCTCATTTACAGATCCATAATGATCAATCTGATACTATGCAATCATGGATGTATAAAATTATCTCTTTTTTTTTCTGTGTAATTTTTTTTGAGACTCAATGTACCATCTATCTTCTTGAAGCCCTTATAATCTTTGCCTAGTAACCACAATCTTTAATTAAGCTTTTGTTTATTGGTAATACAGGCAGTTCATTGTTTATTTCATTATCATTGCTCTTTGTATTTTCTATATTATCAATTATGACTTCAAATAGTCCAGTTTCATTATTTGGTATTATGTTAGATGTGCCATTGTTATCAATAACCAAAATATTTGAAATGGTAGAAATTACAGATGGATATTTTCATTTATACAGCAGGTTGACTGAGGTACATTTAAGTCCACTTTTCTGCTGTTCATTCAAGTTTGAGCTGTCAATTATTAAAATGTCACTAATGTAGTCTGATACAACAGGAATAGGGAATACAGAACTACTTTGCTGTAATTCTCTCTCATATTTAGATACATAAAATCATTGTTGTCAACTATGCAACCTGTACCTCCACGAAGTTAATGTTATATAAAAACATAAGTAGATAGCATTGAGTAAGTTAGTGATGAAGGTAAATACCTAAGGTGTTAATCAATAAACTACATGACACTGGAATTATGCATTTTATTAATAATCTAATATAACTTGAATAATACAAAGTTTTATATACATTACCCTGAATGATAGCTAATAAGATGACAATGATAAAGAAGAAAAATGTGATATCAAAAATAATTCTGTACAGTTCATAATCATCTCCATCGGGAGGTTCAATTTCATCACCTATGAATTAAATTTTAATTATGAAATAAAAAGAAAAAATTAAAAAATATTTTTAGTTATAAAAAAATAGTTACCTATACCACCACCTGCTCTTACTCCTTTATAAAGATGGAAGACAAAACACTAGAAAGAAAAAGTTCTTTTAATTAATTAGAAAATATTATATTGAAAATTTGGCAATTTTTATAAAATATCTTCAATTGAAAATTCAGAAATTTTAACAAGCAATACATAATATCTCATTGTCCTATTTGTTATTTTAAAATTTTTTACAGTAAACTCCTGTATAATGCACTCTCCTATAATGCAATGAAAAATTGCAATAGTACTCATACAATGCTATAAATAATCCCATATAACATATAGGAAATTTTTTTTAACATTACTGATATATCCTGCGTGTCGTATAGTTAAACATAATCGACAAGACATATAGTTTAACAACATGTACAAGTTTATTATTCACTATCTCCGAAGTGTTACAAGACCGCCATTTACACCAGGAGACTATGACGAAAAGCACTCCGACTCCGATGGAAGACAAGTCGAAGATGACTGCATGTGATGATGCCAGGACAGGTTTCCTCCAGGGTGCACCCGGCCCTAAAGGCACTTAACTGTTGACGCACCCTTACCTCATCTTTATGACCTCCTATATTGGCCATCTGGATGCACTTGACTTTGTCGGACATCACCAACCTAAAGGCAATAATACTTCCCTTTTAGCTGACACACCTTTACGCTTATGTTTACCGGATATAACAATTACATATGTAACTTATAATATCTGTTGATTGTAATAAAAATCAAATGATGTTTATTTGGTTTCCACAACAACTTTACAACTTTTCCATTGGTTATTCGAATCCGCATTTTTGGAGTCTGTGTTATATAGGGTCTAAATTGTATATAATATTTTTTAAAATTTAGCTCTCTGTATTCTGTTTTGTTTCTTTACCTTTATTAAAAGAAACCTTCTTTAAAATAAATTAATTAACACTCTGCACATAATAAAATCATATTTGAAACTAACACACCTTGATAGGCAATATTCAATCAGTGCTGAAATTCAGAGAAAAGTTTAAATTTGCATAAAATCATCTGATAATACTCGTCTTGTATCACATGATTTTTTATAATATAGAATGTATCCCCCGTTATACGGGATACATTCTATATTATAAAAAATCCCCCGTTATACGGGATACATTCTATACTTTAATTATTTTCAAATATTAGTATTGTGAGGTATTTATTGTTTTTCTTATTGTAATATCCACGGGCTTTATGGAAGTTGATATTTTTTTAATTTCCATATTGAATCTCAAAAACATATTTATTCTCTTAACAAATCATAATAGAATTTTAATAAGGGATTTTTCATCCAAATATTCATAATTTAGCCAAATTTAACTTCTAGTGACCTATTTTAGAATTAAATAATTAATAATCATTAATTTGGCAGTTTAATTCTAAAATAGTCAAATCCTAATCTAGTCAAATTTTAGGGTAAAATTTGAATAGATTAGGAATATAGTATTACTCTTAATATAAGTTAATATTTTTTATAAAAAGATCAAAATAAAATGTTGAAGTAGCTTTAAATTAAATGTTCAATTAAAGCAAAACTTTTAGCAGATTCCAGTTCTACCACTTTATAAAATTCTACTAAACACATTAAGTATAATGTAAATTTACAAAGTATTTATGCATTTTGAGATTTTTTTTAAAATTATATTTTATAATATTTTTAAATTTTTGTTTAATGTTTAATTTAAATTAAACATTAATCTGTTACAAAAACATATTGTCTATTCACTGAAATCAGAGTAATAATGCAAACTAAACCATCTCTGATATTTCTGATCAAATTATATGAAAATCATACAAATCTGCAATTTACATACAAAAATATGAGAAATTTTGCAGTTAAATACTGATTATCAATATTTTCTTCCTTATTTGGGACATATTATATTTGTAATGTTTATATATATATTGTAGTTTTAATATAAGACACAGGGAAATCCACTGCATCCAGTAACTTGTAATCTATCTTCCTTTCTCTCTGAATTTTTGGTGCCCAAACCCCTTTAACCATTTACTTCTAAAATAACTAATGTAACTCACACTGCTCTTCTCGGTAGTATACGTAATATTCTCAGTTCCTTACAGCACTTTCAAGCAGTCCAAAATAAACTCACAAAAATTTAAACAACAGCTTTATTAAGCAAACGGAGCGCTTTCGGCTTACAAGCAATCCTCAGCTCTTAGAATGGAATACAGCACATTTAAAATAACGGAACAATTTTTTATAGCGTCCCTTCAAGTTAGCAATTGAGGCATGAGCTGATTCTTATAGATCTCCACCTTTAAGGTCATCATCTCTCCTGGGATGATATTTAACATAGTTTGAAATATGTGCCTGGTCCTCAACTGTCCCTCATTTGTAGGTGATGTATGAAGGAAAACCATTGATATATTTCATATCCGTAACTTATCTTTTATCATATCAAACTCACTTGCAACAAAACTTTTTGGCTAATCTTCTTCTTCTCAGCAATCACCCCACCATTCTCAGATAAATAAGGAAGTCCAGAAATAGCCATCATCAAATCTTCCCTAATCTTCATATTACCAGGATTAGTAAATGGTGTAATTGGTTAGGAATTCCTGAGATTATCATTGTAATAAAACAAGGCATGTTCCCATGTCTGGAAATGATAATCTCAGGCCTGGAAAACTATGATCAATTAATTGGTGTTTTTTTATAAAAATAATTATTCTAAATATCTCCCCAATATTCCCATTGCATTGCAAACTTAGCTTCTTTGATCCATTCAATTTTAAATTCTTTTAGAAAGGAATCTTTCCACTGGGTCCAAATAAAATCATCATTTAATAGTAACTGGTTATTAAACCATTGAATACTATTCTGGCTTAAATGTGATCTTAGCTTGATTATTTTTTCACTATCGTTTTCCATGCCATTGATCATACAAGTTTTTCAAAATATTTAAGCCAGGACTCTGGGCCTTGCTTGTCATCAAATGAACCAACCTTCATCTTTTCCTGGGTGACCACTTTCACATTTGAAGGGCCAGATGAAGCTAATTCAATCAGCATGGTCAAGAAATGGACATAACTGAATATTTGATCTTCATTTAAATGTAAAGTAATAGTTCTCCTATGCACCATTTTATCACAAGCCTGCTTGACTTCATTAGAATTGCTAATGTCTTCATGGTGATTCAGCACTAAGAATTCTGACCTAATGTCATACATCTTATCTCCAATCTGGCACTTGATAACTTTGAAATCAGGATCTTTTGTAATCACAAACGTAATTAAAACTTTCTTTGTATCTCTCTGCTTCTGGACTACTGCAAAACAGTAAATTCAAAACTAGCACAAGACTGCAGAAATTACTTTATTACTAATCTTGGGTGATTGAGATATTTTCTATTGATGATTATTCTTTTGTGTTCCCAACCATTTATTTGTCAGAATATTTCTTCTAGGCAGGCTGTGAACAGTTTCAATGAGAGGCTATCTTCTTGATGAACTCTTTGTTGGGTTTTTATTTACCTATGTATCATATATATATATATATAGTGCCTTTCAGAGAATATGCAAGGTTTGGGACAACTAATATTTTTGAGGCCCTTCAGAATTTAAAATAAAATTGAGGACAAGAAAATAAAAATAATGATATTTAATATTTATTCAATTATGACATTTATTTCACAAAAACTTGCATATATTTAAATTGACAAAAATGTAGTGATAAAAAGCCTTCAAAACTGTGAGGCCCAGGGTAGCTGCCTCTTTTTGCCTCTTCCTAATAGGCACTGTATATGTATGTATGTATGTATGTAAATAAAGTCATTTTCTTTAGTTGAGTTGAGCTTTTTTAATTAAGCTTTCTTTAAGGCTGGAATATAAGCAAATATCACAAAATTCAAATCTAGTTCTATGGTAATTATTCATATATTTAATTAAAATACAGAATCCCGCATGACATTTTTATCTAGTACTGTAAATTTTCAAACTGATTCTGATTCATCTAATTGTCGTTCAAATAGTCTTCTACTTCACATTTTGAATAAATTGATCATAACAACATTGTGTCAACAAATAAATTCAATAAAGAACTGATGCCAAAATGCACTAATATATATTTGCGAATAAACTGATTGAAGTAAAATAAATTTACTGATCATAAATTTAAATAAATAAATGTATTTAATTGCATACCGTTAACATATTGTGACATTTTTGATCCACTTGCTCCTCCTCCTCTTGGACATAAAACTTTCGGAAAAAATTAAATGCAATCACTGTATATATGTAGACAATAATTGTGAGTAACATGACTGTTAAAACCAACTGTAATAAAATAGATAAAATAAAATAAGATTTTAGATAACATTTAAAACAATTTATACATAATTAAATTATTAATTTGATTATTTTATAAGCTATTTAATAAAAAGCAGTAACTTTTATTTCATTTTTGAAATTATTGAATAATACAGAATTTCACAGCTCCACCCCATGATATTTATTTAACATTTTGACAATTTGACATACATATTCATCATTCCATTGTAAATCTTGTATGTTAAATTCAGAATAGTTGATATTACAGTTCTGTCATCAAGATTATTAAATTTAATAATTTATGGTTAATCAAAATTTTGATGAAAAATTTTATTTTCTTTATCTTTGTATTATATACAATTTGGGACATTTGAAGCATGTAGCCATTTTGGGTTCCTGTGAATTTTTTATAAACAATTATCTATATCTAATGAATAAAAAATTCAAAATATTTAATATATAGATATTTTATTATATTTTTATAAAATAAATTAGAGCATAATAAAATATAAAAAAACATGATGATGATAAAAACAGAGCTTCTAGAAGTGAAAATACTGAATTGGCTGATTTTGTTTACATTTAGTTCTTTCCTGCATTATTTGACTACTCATGTATCTTCTGCTGTAATATATGACCTTGGTCTTTGTTTAACTATTCACCATCTATTGATAACTAGAATTTTCAAAATTTTTTTTATTTCAAATCATGAAATAATTACTGTGGTAATAATATATATATATATATTACATGGACATTTTTAATAATAATAAAATTAATGAAAATTTTTCCATTAAAAATTTAATATTTTTTTATTTTCATATATTATCAATTTTGATAAAAATTTCCAAATTCAATGGACCCATCCTAAATTGAGTGATGGATCATGTGTGTTATGTTTGATTCCTCAGAAAAATATTCACATTGACAAAAGAAATTTTTTTGAATATCGCCAATAAATTAAAATCATTGCAAACAAAACATAGTTTTGTGAAACTTGATACATATCTTTTTTTTTGCAATTTGAATTTATTCTGCAACTTTAAAATATCAATCTATTCAACAGTCATCTTACAGATATAAATATACAGCAAGGATTCTGATCACAGACAAATTTACAATAGTTCTCCTGGGAATCACATCAAATAACTGAAGATCTGAATAATCTTTTAAATTTTATAATATTTTTTAAAAATTAATTAAAAAAATAATTTCATTTCAAACTGTTAAAAATGAACAAATTCAATTGAGGAAAATTTTAGCTTTAAATGGCCCTTTTAGATTGGAGGAGAGAGAGAGAGGAATTTTATAATTGTCAAACAAACCATAAACAATGCCTTGAGAAAGGAAATGATGGTCCAATTTTATCCAGCAAATTAAGGAGTCAGGAAAAAAAGAAGGTGATAAATCTCTTTGTCATACAGTATCCACTTGTCAAATAAGAGAAAGTATAGAATGACTGACTAAATTTGTTCAATGAATTTCTTGTTGAACAAAGTTATTCTCTCCATTGATATGACTGGAAGATCAAAAAAATCTGAATTTAGAAAATATTTAACTCAAAGAAGAACAGGGTTTTTTCTCACCCTTATTTTTGTATTTTATTCTCTCTCTGACTCCACTTTCAGTTCTGTGTTTGTCAAAAAGTACTGCTACAATTATTTTAAGCTTTGCATCTACTCAACCTACAAAGAAGAAAAGAAAAAAACAATAGAAAGAATTTTGGGGCTTTCTCTCAAGGTGTATGTTCATGAATCCCATGTAAAGTATTCCCTTTTTAAGGCTAGATAGGAATTTTCTTTGTTTGGTCTAATTATTCATTAGTTTTAGGTATGCTAACTTCTGCATTTCTTTGTACCATATTCATAAATGTTTATCATTATTGTTCTCTTTTTATGTATATAAATATTTTTATTTTTTATTTTATTTTTTGGTGAATCTCTAACATTTTGGACTCTGAGTACCACTTATTCATGCATCTAATTACGTTCATTTTTGGTCAACATTCCCAAAAACATATGTTTGGTATTAATGTGATAATTCATCATACATGGTGAAAATGCTCCTTTAGTGAATAAATACTCTCTTTATAAATGACGACATGCCAGAAGCAATATCAATACCATGGATCTCAACCCTATGTTTGAACTAGTGAAATATGTTGTCTAAAGCCATACTAAGGAAACAGAATATATTAATATGAACTATTTATATTTTAACTTATAGCCAGTTTATTTTATTCTAAATATGTCTTGAAAACTAATTGTAAAAAACTTCACAACCATAATTCCATTTTATTTCATTTAGTATAATATAAGGGGGACTGGAAAGTAATGTCGTTTTTTTACCTTAAATTCAAACAAATAAATTTTTAACAAGTTTTTGTTTTTAATCAATGATGTAATCATCCTCTTTATCAACAACCTTTAGCCATCTAGTGTGCAAATTTTCAATGCCAGGACAATAAAAATCAATTGGTTTTTGAACAAAATATCTGGAGATGGCATTTTGGATATCATCCAAATTTTTAAATTTTTTATCACATAGAAAGTGTTGTAGCAATCGGAATAAATGGAAATCCAATGGCGCAATGTTAGGTGAGTATGATAGGTGACGCAGTACTTCCCACCCCAATTCATTAATTTTTTCCAGGGTTCGTCTTGAACAGTGCAGTCTTGCATTATCGTGTTGCAGAATAATGCCTTTTCTGTTGACAATCGCTTGATGGTTTTCAATT
>WUQG02010472.1:0-11895 GCA_011317285.2 Androctonus mauritanicus
TACAAGTGCTGAAAGTCATTGCTTGCTGAACATCTCTGTCAAAGTAAGCTGTTTGACTGTCTTCATCCGCAGAGGGGACAATAGCGAACGTAGATAGAATCATTATTTTGCGAATCGCAGTACGTTTCCGTTTTAATTTTTTTTCTTAAATTCTGAAAGCGATTCGGATAGTTGGAGTTTGGATAATTGGAGTTGTACTGTAATAAAAAATTAAATATAGTAATTAATTATAATATAGAGCATATATGATATTAAATAGTGTTATTTTATTTTTTATATAGAAAATTGATGGATGCAATAAAATGACTTGTTGGAAATGCAGAGCATACTTTTGTTGGCTCTGTATGACAGAATTAAAAAATACGAATCCATATGAACATTACAGCAATCAGAAATCACCATGTTTCAATCAACTTTTTCAAGGTGTAGAAGAATTTGATGATGATGACGACGATGTTGATGATGACTGGGAAGTTGGAGCTTTTCTGTAATTTTTATAAAGGATAAATATAAATGAAATATAGACTTTCAGTATTTCATTATAAACATGTCTAAATTTTGTAAATATTAAATTTGAAACTTGCAATAATGTGTGTTTCTCAGAAAATTCTCAAAAAGCAGCTGTTGTATATTTCAAATTTGTTAATTGTAAAATATATGAATTGATTTATGCTTTGCAATTTGCAAGATTCCTTTCATTTCATTTAAATAAAAAACAAATTTTTAATTTAATCATATATCAATATATATATTATAATATTTCTAAATATAATACACAAATCATCCTGTTAGAACTTTTTAATCATACTGCATAATATATTATAATAAGTTATTTTTCATCAGAATTAGAGAAAGATGTCTAAAAATTATAATTAAAATAAAAATAAATTACAATAATCAAATATACTATCATATAAAATAACAAATTTTTTCAAAAAATATTTCATAGAAATTAATTATATATAAAATTATTAAATGGTAATCAACAATAAAGCAAAGTTTTTATTTTTATTAGATTGAAAACTTCTTTTAAAAACTTCTTTACAGAAAATTATAACATTATTTTCATTATTATAACATTTATTTGAGACATATAGTTGTTACCTATTACTAATTATTAAGAATATTGATTTGAGAAGTTATTCACTAAACACTTTTGACAGTTATACTAAAAAAATATCATTTTTTTTATTTAAACAAATTTTATTAAGAAGAAAAAATATTTTTATCAAATAATTCATCATACACAAAAAACAAAATGAATTGTTTATAAGACTTTTTTTTCACATTTCAGTTTAAAATTTTATATTAACAATTTAAACATATTTATAAATATTTATATAATATATATCCTGTATGTATTTATTGAAAATTTATAGTATTCTAATAAATTTAAAATTATTTCAATAAAGAAAGTATAGTTGAACAATTACTGAAATATAAAATAATTTTATATAAAGAATAATTTATATTGTATGGCATTTGATGATTCTAACATTAATAATAATTATAAATAAAAATATATTTAAATGACAGAATATAGCAAAAGATTTCGAATCTTTCTTATTAAACATTATTTATAATTGAACTACATCATAAACAAATCTATTGTTGATGTTCTGATATATCAAATTTATCTCAAAATGATAAAACTTATTCAGTATTTATTTCGTTAGGTTATTGATAAAATATCACAGACAATTATATTAATATGAAGAAAAATATATTTACATTAAAAATATATTATCTAATATGCAATCGCTAACATCATATAAAAAAATTAACTTTTAAAGTAGTTTGTTTCGAATTATTCTACAAATTGCATTAAAAACAATGGATTTTACAAAATCCGTTGTTTTTAATTTAATTATCTAAATTTATTTAATTTAAAGTGAAAAATCTTAAAAATTTATTCCAGTATCACTTTGATCTTATTCTATAGTAATAAATTCAAATGTGTGACATAGAAAGCATGCTCATTGTTGTATTGCCAAATTATCTGAATAATTTTAAGAAACAGTATATTCCTTTTTTTGTTTTTGCATTTCAAATTGGATATACATCTATTCGCTTTTTGTTGATAACTATTGATGATTGGGCTCATAAAAAAATTAAGGAAATCTTTTTTAATTTTAATAGTGATATTTGATATTATATAATGGAATTAACTGAAAAAAGTTATTCCAAATTGGGGACATTAAATTTCTAATGTTGCTATATACACAGACGAATGATATTTTTCCATACAAAAAGCTCATTTATTTAATTATAAATATTTTCATTATATAATGTACTAATTCTTTTGAAAATCTGAAAACTTGAATAAATTATTACAGAAGAATAGCTAATGTTCCTTATTATACTGCAATAACTCAATGGCAATAAATTGACTGAATAAAACTTAGCACTTCTTGCAGTAAAAACCAACATATCTGTTTATTTAAACATATACAAACGCTTTCAATGCATATAGCATCCTCTTCAGGTACACAGAACATAAAAAGAACCGGGTTCTTTTTATGTTCTGTGTACCTGAAGAGGATGCTATATGCATTGAAAGCGTTTGCATATGTTTTAAATAAACTATTGTGTTGGTTTTTACTGCAAGAAGTGCTAAGTTTTATTCAGAAGAATAGCACTAATGTAATTTATGCATTAAAAAGGTAGGAAAGAAGTGATACTGTGATGATTAGAAACAGTTATGATTGATTCCTATTTTATAGCCAGAATTGAATCCAAATATTCTATGATAGGTGCACTAGAATTTTTCTGGCATTTAAAACTATTTTCTAGAATTCTTTCCTATAATTTATTTTTTATTGGCAGGAATCTTTTTGAACTTAAAAATTGCAAAAATGATGATAAAACATTTTTCTGTATTTATTATAGTATTTTTACACTTTCTGCTACACTAATTTTGTTGCTCAAAACTAATGGAGCTCGCAAATTAAAATTATAGATGATGGTGGAATGGAAGACTTATTTCACTTTGTTAGACATTTGTAACTGATTAAAATTTTCAAATAATTTTATTTGAAGATATGTTTAAAATCATTAAAACATTAAATTACTATATACAGTATATAGCAATGCATTTTAAACAGATCATTTCAAGTTTCTTTTGAGGAATAATATATAAATCAAAAATGGATTAATATTTTTATTGAAAAAATGTAACAAAATTTGTTTCTGTTCATATGAAATTAAAAATTTCTGTGTATGTAATATTATATAAACCATTCATAATCAAATGAAGTGTAAAATAATAAATTGCATATATGCATTGTATCAAGCATTATATACATATTTAAAAACTAATCAGACTACTATACATTAGTTGTTGTTGTTTATTTTATTACAAAATATAATTTCATTAATTATGTAGTATAAAGAAATAATGTCAATACTTTAAAATATAAATGGGATTTTTTTTACTTGTGCATTTTGATATGTTTATTATCATTGCTAAAATTTAATATTTTAACAGAAATAAGATAAATATATATATATTGTAAGTTACTTTTGAAAATTAGAATTATTATTATTATTACACTATATCTAATGGAGTCACGATCTCATCATGCCAATTGCACTCTGCGTATAAAGTATATAATACTGTATGTATAATTACCTCATTATTTTTTTTTATACCTTTTTGTTTTGCTTTTATTAGTACATAAATTACATTAAATTTAATAACATGCTATAATGCTACTTTTATAAATTTTGCTATGACAATTTTCACTTTGTTCGCAATTGCGAAAATTTTACAAATGAGAGAATAAAATAAAACAGTAATATCAAATTTATTACTTTTATTCATAATTAATATAACGTCTTGAATTTCTTTACAAAACATGTATATGAAACAATATACTGTACTGTATAAAGATATACACTATTCGAGATCTTAATATAATTGAAGACAAATGCTATAAGAAGAAAATTTAAATGCTACAAAATATATTTCGATAATATCGATCGTCTAGATTTCATTTCCATGTCTTTTATATTCTGAATAAATTACTGTAAATACTTTGAATGATTCTTGGTATATTTATTAATAAATTCCTGATACTATCCATTAGTATTTCTAATCATTAAAAAAATAGTAATTTTTCACAACTTTAGATAATGCAGCACTTTAATTAAAGTATTTAATAATTACTACAGTATTTTTTTTTTGGAAAGTGTAATACTTAAAATGATTATTTTAAAACGTTTTTCAAAATTTTGATAAATAGTATTCGGGTCTTTCGTATATTATATAAAAATTGATAAAAATACATTCAAATTTTTAAATTTGGGAAAAATTACACTATTGATGAGATTTCAAAAGTTTAATGAAAGTTGTACTAAAAATTGAAATTTGAAATATAATTAAGTAAATTTGCTAAAAGTATTAATAAATTGAAAAATATGATCCAAACAATGAGAAAATAACATTTTTCCACCCAAAAAATTTCTGCACTATCTGAAATTACCCCGTTTTGAGGAAGAAAAATCATAATTTATCGTTAATACTTAGAATATGAATCGATGATAATATTGACATCATCGATTATTGGCATTCAATAATAATATAATTCAGATTTTATGAAATAGAAAAGAATTTGTAAAAATTTATTTTAAAATTCTGAAACAATGAATTGTTGATTTTGATTTTAATTTGTGTCCAATTGTGTCACATGCATTAGTCACATGATATTTCGCACACTGAATTATGTGATGCATTTAATTAAAGTTATCAATACGATTTTAAGAATATATTACTACATTTGTTCTTTTATTAAATAATAAATAAATATATTTTGTTGAAAATATTTTATAAATTATAATTTTTAACACTGGTGTGTTGCTCTCACGATTTTTGACGTCACCAACCAATAGTAAGATGGCGGAATGTGTTGTTTTGATGTTTGAGAGAAAGAAATGTTAGACCAAATAATTAGAATAAGAATGTAAGTTAAGTATTGCCTTACATTTGTTTCATAGATATTATCAATTATAGAAATATGATAGTTCAATATTGAAGAAATGCATTTTAAAAACATACTTGGTAACCTAGCTCTTGTGAATTTGCCTTTGGGATTTTCAGAATTCCAAAGTAAAATTAATTAGATATTTTTATTGTCTTCGATTATTAATAATTTCAAATATATTATAACAAATATATATTATACTTGCTATATCTAGATTTAAAATACATAAATATATAAACTTTGAATGAAATAAATGTATACAAAATAATTAATTCACAATACAAGTAAACATTTTTTTTTAATTTATTGTTTATTTATAATAACTTCTTAAAGTGATCATTTTTGAAAAATAACAAATTGTCATTATATAGGCTACATTAATTTTATTCGGATATTTTTTGGAATTTATCATCTAAATGATTTATTCGTTATATTCGATAACATATAACACCTATATTTTATACATGATAAAAATTTTAAATAATTGATTTCTTTGTGATTTGTAAAATTACTAAATTATAATTTTAAAATTCATTATAATTCATTCATTATTGATGATCAAAAATAATCGAGAATATTAATTTATTAGTTTTTATTACACATTCAGTTGACAATGGGCCAAATTTTTACTTGAACACATTCATGGAATTTAATAAAAATTTTGATTTCTGTGCTTTAGTAATATTTCAGCACCTATGCTAATATTTTATCATATTAAAATATGATGGAATATTTATTTGGATGGTAAAAAATATTGTTCCAAAATAAACAAATGAATAGATTTAAAATATAATAATATGAATAATAATGCATCTTTTGACAAAATTTCTTTGTTTACTTTTGCCATTTTTTAATTCATAAAATTTATAATTAAAAAATAAACAATTTTTTTATAACTAGTCAATAAAAATTTATTTATTTTTTAGATTAGGATATAAAATCTTAAATTGATTACAAATTGATGATCAAAAATTGTTTTCTTAGAAGTTCAAATAGCTATTTTATGTGAAATGATTTGATATAAAATATTTTAAACATTAATATGACTAAATAGTATAAATGTAAATCTTAATTTTTGTAAACAGGCCTAGATAACTATGACATTTATTTCATTGTTAAAATTAAAAATTTATTTAAATAATAATAAAATTCTTATACTAAGTAAGATCTATTACATTTTTTATTTTAAGGAGAAGATATAGTATGTAATAAATTTATTTTATGAAATTTTTTTATTTTCAAATTTCCATACTATTAAAATTGAAATTGTGAATTAAATGACAAAGGAGCATTAAAATTTGGCTGTAAACATTAATTCACCTTAGTTCATAAAATTATATTATTTATTATTAATAAGTTAATAGTTTGAGTTGTTAAGCTGATAATGCTTAACTTTAATATGCTGTAACTTACGATATTGATATGTTGCCTGAGATTTCAAAAACTCTTAGCCTACAAGAGTTAATAAATATTATAAAGTTGAAGGATTATTTTTAAACAGTTTGTAAAATTATCTTTGCTATCACTGTCTGAATATTTGTATATATACAAATTAGTATTATCAATCGTAATGGACTCAAATACAGTTTAAAGAATTACGTATTTAAATTATATATTATTTTAGGCTCTATTTGGATCTTTTCTAGATACTTCTTTTTAGAATCAAATTTTATTGTTATTTTTGGAAAAATGCACTAAAATAGCACAATTTAAATAATATAGAATATCAAAATTGAATTCATTGAGAGTCATAAATTCATTTGTTGAAAACCAGCTTATTATAAATCAAGAAATTAATAAATATTTTATTAATTTTTAGTTTAAATTTATTAATTTTATTCTGTTTCTTGATTTATAATAAGTCGAATCTAATTTTTATAATTATAAAGAATTTATTTTCAAATATATTTTATTGTAATGAAGAATGATACCGAATATTTTAATATTCTCTATTTTATTAAAATATAATATAATAAGAAAAATTTGTATTGTGTTAAAATATGTTAAATGTATTTTTTATTACTTATTATTATTTGAAAGCATTTCATTTACATAGTATTTTATATTATAATTAGTTTTACATATAACTTGGATAGATATTTTTACTTTTTGTTATTTCATTCAATAATCAAATCTTTTGAAAGATTGTGCATAAAACAAAATGAAACTTTTACAAAAATATTTAAAGATATTAATTTTCATATTTGATATAAGTTTTAAAAACTTTTTTAAAATAATATTGATATATTAAGTTTATTTACTTTATTTGTAAAAATTATTAAATGTAAATTATTAGAAACATTTCAGAGATTTAGAAATCATTCTTTGAATTCAGTATTAATTTATTTCTTAATATCTTAATAATAGATCATGTCTAGTAGATGTGAATATTATATATTATTTAATTAGATCAAGTTTTCACTGATTAATTGGCATGTAATCTGTAATTGGCCCTATCGGCCATCTGATTGATTAATCGGTTTTTATTTATTGATCAATATCTAATAAATTTGAGCTATTTCATATTTGCCATGAAAATCATTAAATAATTTTGAAATGTCAAAGGTAAACTTAAATAGAGTCCTCTAGCTGGTACACTTAAATATTTCAAAACCAATTTATTCAGCAGGGGTAGTGTTTCCAGTGTTTTTTTCACTATAGAAATGAATTTTTAGGCAGTAATGATAAATTTAAGACTTTTATTCTACAAATTCAGTACACTTGAAATGTATAGTTGATTTTTTTTTAACTTACCCAAAATATTCAAATATTGTGCTTTTTATTTGGTAGCCTAACTGGAAGTGGTGTTTAAGTAAGGAAATATACTATGTGAAATAATTAATATTAGTCTTGTTAGTTGTGTTGCTTTGAAATTTCTAACATTGTTTTAATTTTTGCCTAGTAGTAAATTATTGACTCAGGTTTTCTTTCATACTATTCAATGCTACTAAAAATAAGGGAATGCATGGTTTCAAACAGAATTAATGCAATTTATAAACTGCATTAATTCTGTTTGAAACCATATATTATACTATATACCAGATACTAGTGATAGAATTAATGCTTTCAAGATGTGCATATTTGTTTAGAAAACTATCTGTTCTTTCCTTACCAACAACTTATAGGAGATTTTTCCTTTTTTTTCACCTGAACAGTACTTCTATGATGATATGTCTACATTGAGTTTTCCTTTAGGTTAGTTATATGGGAAACGATATTTAAACTTTGAAGAAGAAGAAGAAATGCATTCTAGACCAGATCTGAATGTCATTAGATAATCTTCATTGACTTCTCTTAAGATATAACATAGTCAATGAACAATAATTATATGTAATTTAATGCTTGTTTTTCTTATAACATAAATAACATACTAGCCATATGCAATAGTATTTTTAATCAAGCAACTATAACTGAATATAATAATAATGAAGATCCTGCTTTTATTATGATTGATTTATTTTTTATGCCAAAATCAGTTACTGATTTTATTAAATTTTCTATTAGAAAAAATATCTGAAAGAAAATTTAAGACATTATTAACAGTTGAATATTATTTTTATTTTGAATTTATAATCTAAAATAAAAATTTTTGTTACATACATAAATAATATTTAATATACTGGTACATATCTTATTAATTTAGATATTAAAATAATTAGTAAAGATAATATACTATAATTTACCTATTAGTACTAGAAATTATGTGTTTTTATAAACTTAATTTGATACTTTGTGTCCAGAAGGAACTGTTTTTATAAAGTTTTTCAAAAAATAATGTATGAAATATACTAAGAAATTTTCCAAAATAAAAAATATATATATATATTAATAATTACTCCATGAATTTGATTTTAATTTAAGAATCTTTTTTTCATTATCAATTTCTTAATTTTTTTTATAGATAAAATAACATATGAAAGAAGCAATTATGATGGAGATCTGTATCTATATGAAATTATAAATATTTTTGATAAATATGTAAATGAAATAAAAACAATAGTTCTCAAAAGATTAATTACATTTTAATTATCAAAATATATTTACTTTTAATTTTATATAGAATATGTTAGATAAAAACATTTTTTATAGTGTAGAATAAAGAGATGCAAATTATACAATGATATAAAACAAATTTAGACTCTAAGCATGCATAAAATACAAAAAATTACATAAATAGAAACAATATAAGCATTTCAGACAATATTGCATTTTCAGACTCAACTCAGAGATCATTTTCAAATGTGGATAATGAACATAGTTAGACATGAACAACATTTAGGAAGATGGGAAGTATAACAAATTGGGAAAGGGAGTGAATGCAAGGGAAATAGTGGGATGGGGTGATTTTTAACAAAAATATGATATAGAAACTTATAGCAGAAGATCCAATAACAATAAAAAGAAATTAGGCCTATTGCAAAGTAGCTAAGAAGGCAAGATAGCTGTAGGAAGGAGATTATAACAATTGATAATTTTTATTTTGCATTCAAACACAATGAGTTTCTACAATCCAATACTTTTTATAAACATCATTAATTTATCAATTAGAATTACTCATTATAGAAAAAAATGCAAGTTTTATTTTGAGTATTTGCTCTTAAATTTAGAAGTAAAAAGCTATACTTTTTAAATTGATATAAATAAATTTTATAGCAATATATACTATTGTCATACCTATATATTTCTTGATCTGATGGAAAAACAAGATAAATTGAAACATTACAATTCTCAGAAACACAGTTTAAACATAATCCTGCATTGATTTTTCTATTTCTCTTTTGAAACAGGGAAAATTAGTGAAATATATTTTTAAGTCAAGATTATAGTATACTAAAAATACCAGCAGAAATAACATATATTATATAGAATTTTGTAAACTTATTTTTAATATAATTATGAACTTACCTTGTTTTTCCAAGAATAGCTATTTTAGATAGATTTATGCATGAGATATAATTAAATAGAAAAATGCTATGAAAAATATTATTTTATTGATGAGAATACAAAATGAACACACATTGGACTAGAAAAAAAGCATGAATCACTAGGTAGGTCTACATGGTTATAATAGAAACTTATTGTTCATTAAAATGATTAGTAGGCCTACTATAAACCAGAACAATCTCTTTCTGACTCACTTATAGGATTCTGACTACTGAAATTTTTGGATTCTATTCCAAACATTTTATTATAGAATGGTAGGATTGTTTTCTTGATCTAGGTTAAAAGCTGTTTAATTGTCAGCGATTTTCTTTGGTGAGATGTGTACTGATTTTACCCTAACTATAACATTCTGTACTTTAATCTGAAATGGGAAAAATGGGAAATAAACAGCACTTTCAAGCAGTCCTAGGTTTTAAATAAACCTTAACAACTTTATTGCAAAGAAGCGCTTTCGGCTGGTTAGCCATCATCAGCTTACACAGAAAACTTTTTTTAGTTCTAAAGTTCTTTTTTCTAATAAAGAAAAACGTTGACCGAACAAGGCGGCATTCCATGCATTTTAAATTTAAACATTAACAATTTAAAATATATATAAAGTTTACAGAAAATTAAAGAAATTATAAGTTCTAATAAATTATATTGGTTACATGAATTAAATATACAAACATATAATAAATAGTGATTAAATAAGTTAAAAAAGGAATATATAAACTAATAAATAGTGATTAAATAAGTTAAAAGGAATATATAAATAAGTTAAAGGAATTTTAGTAAGTTGGAAAAATCATTTTTTGCTAAAAAATAATTTTTCCAACTTACTAAAATTTGACTTTTATACTTACAGAAAACATAACCCTTATGTAAGTTGGGGAATGGCTATACATACAAACATATTAATTTATATGCAATAATATATTGACATATATTTTTAATAAAAAATTGAAAAATCAATAAGATAATGAGCTTTGTTATGAATAAATATGGCAGATTGTGTGAAGATGTGATGGGAACACAGCATAACTAGACAAAAAGCAAATCTTACAATCTTGTCAAAATTTCCAATTTTTGAATGCCCCATATATAAGTCAATCCCCTTCTTCAAAAAATTTTTTTTGGAAAGTCATGCATAAGGTAAGTTATTTTTTATAATACCTTACACATGAGTATATATAGTATATTAATATTGGGTTGTCTGGAAAGTTGGTACATTTTTTGCAGTTGTCAATAGGTTTTGCTATAGTAGTCAAAACATGCAAGATATTATTTTAGTTTCATTCTGTCCTTGAAAGATGATACTGTAAACATCATAATTTATAATTTTGTCAGCATAAAGATGAGTCACATTAATTAATTTCATTTTCACCATGAGTATCAATAGGATTTGTCTGAGACATGTAATGTTATACAATAAAAAAAACGACTTTTTGCAATTGATGCAACAAAAAATATTATGTGATGTTTATAGGAATAATGCATTATTTGTGTGCACCTGCCAGAAATGGTTTGAAAAATTTCAAGAAGGAAATTTAAGTCTGGAAGATGAGCCAAGCTTGGGATACCCATCTGTCATTGATAATCTTGACATCACTGTACAGATTACAAGTAATCCTTGATTAATAACAAGGAAACCTGCTGAGATATTTAAATGTATCAAAAACATCCATTGATGACCACTTAAAATCAATGGAATGGGATGTAAATACGATTTCTGGATTCTACACAAACTAATTTGAAAAAATCAAATGGAGAGAGTTGTAGCATATTTTTTTCTGCTAGGTCATTTTAAGTTTGAACTGTTTTTAGAAAGAATAGAAGTTTCATCAACCAACTTGCTTTTGTTTCAAATTCAAAAGCAAGTTGGTTGATGAAACTTCTACGCTATACAAAGTATATAGAACAGAACATTTTCCCAAGGAAAATGTTCTGTTCTATATACTTTGTATAGCGTATGATAAGTATAACTGTGTAC
>WUQG02010483.1:0-11895 GCA_011317285.2 Androctonus mauritanicus
TCTCGAAATTAAATGTATGTTTTTAGTATGTGTTTGGAACTGCTTGAGAGTGCTTGAAATTAATATGTAGTTTTAGAGGCTTTTGATGTTTGTGAAAGACTACAGATCTTTCTCATCCACTCTGCAAATGATTCAGCAGGTGGGCAGGAGATCTCAGTTTGAACACCGATGGAGGTGGTGTTTTTAGATTTCACTGTAACTGCAAAGGTCTTTGCCAGATGAAATGGGGCAACCCGCCTTCGAGCCTCAGCATAAGAGATGTTCTGGTTGACATGGGTGGATTGAATGTCTTTCTCTATCTTCCAAGTGGGGCAGGACCGAGAGTATGCCAGGTGATTTCCATTGCAATTGACGCAACATATCTCACTATTACAATTATCATCACCATGGTTGTCCTTACCACATTTAGGACAGGTAGCTTTACCACGGCAGGTTTTTGCGCTATGACCGTACTGTTGACAGTTAAAACATCTCAAAGGATTTGGGATGTACGGTCTGATTTTGCAACACAAATATGCTGCGTTGATGGAATCTGGCAGCTGAGGAGTATTAAAAGTCAGAATGATGTTTCTTGTGGGAATTTGCTTGCCATCACGACAGATGGTTATGCGACGGACAGTAGTAACACCAGCAGAGACAAATCCCTGCAGTAATTCCTCATCAGTGACTTCCATTAAATCTGGCTCGCTAATTACACTTCTTGATGAATTGAGGGTTTTGTGCAGGTAATAGGACACTGGTTTATCTGCTAAATTTTTCAAATGTAAAAAGACTGCAGCCTTATTGTGTTTCACTTCTAATAGAAGATCTCCTGAACAGAGCTTCTTAATGTTCCGTACATCAGATGAAATGCCATGAACGGCTTTTTCGATAAAAAATGGGGACAGTTTCCCCAGCGGCACATCGGATTCAGAATGAGCAATGATAAAGCAAGTAGGAGGTCTGTCACCAGGTGGTGCTACGTTAACGCTCGCTACTTTGGCGTCGGTGCGGGCTCTCTTAGTTAGAGGGCCCGATAACTTTTTTGGAGTTTTTGAATTTTTTGAAGGTTTAATGTTGTCATCCATGAGCGGTTTTGTACTGGCAGGTAGAAAAGGTCGACGTGGGCATGGCCCGCCTGTACCCACATAAGGTCCCGGAAGTTTCCTCCATCCGCCAAGAGTTGACCAAGCTCTGGACAGGCACCGTTCAAGGCTTCTCTCCCTCCGCCATTCATCCTCTCGGCACGGTAGCTTACACCTTAAGATTGGGGGCCCTTTAGTCGCCTCTTACGACACGCGGGCCAAATGTCGGGTGAATTCTAGCCCCCACCCGCAGGGGCTTTGGTCTTCTGGAGAGTTTTCTTTAAGTTCCATTAAAAGTTGAACATGACTATATTTTTCTCATTCTAGTAATCATTTTTTTGTCCAAACTGAACATCAACAATTTTTTATTTGCACATTTTTCATGCAGTTATGGATATATAATATCATACTAATAATTATTGCAAGTCTTTGTTTTCTATTACTAAACTCTATATCACATAAGTTTAAGGAAAGTTTTAACATGTATAATGAGACTATCATTTATCTATGTCTGGATTAATTCAAGATGCACATGGTCTTGAGGAAGCTGTAGTAATGGCAGACTATTCATTTAAGCATGGGAAACCTATAGGTAGTCAAGCTAGGGAGATAATATTCAACATTTATAATTATTTAAGAAAAAGGAAACCTCCATGAGTAATTATGCTATAATGAAAGAGATATAAACAGATACAGGAATATCATGTTCAGCAATCTGTAACATCACTTCAGCTACAAAAATGTTTGATACATATACTTGTAAAACTGTGCTCACTTCCCCAGGAAAGAGAAGTCATCGTTTAACTAATATAATACATATCGATAATTTTGATTTATCTATAATTCAATCCACAGTCTCTGAAATATTTCGAGAAAACCCAATATTCAACAGTAGCAGAAATATTACAGAGATTTAAAAAGTAAAATTCAATTTGATGGCAGTATAATCTTACTTCACCATATTTTAGTCAAGCAGCTTAGGTATAGAAAAATTGATAATTGAAAATTCTATAGGGAAAGATGAGATATATGGTCCAGCCTCATTGGTATTTAAAACAAGTGCATAGTGTTAGATAACAATCAAAAAATTTCATATATCTTCATGAAACTTGGATCATTGAAAATTATGTGAAATTTAAGCAATGGCATAATGAAAATAGTGCAGACATTCATGGTAAAAAAAATCAACCATTGGGAAAAAGTCATTCATTAATTTTATTACATGCTGGCAGTGAAGAATTTATACAGAATGCTGAATTGTTGTTTCAGTCAAAACTAATTCTGAAAATTACCATGATGAAATGTATCAGAAAACAAGCACTCTAAGCAAGCATACAACTTGGTCTTTATTGTGGTAAAATGTTTTCAGACGGTAACTAACTAAGAGCAAGGTGTTTATATTTTATGATTTGAATGAGGGTTGTTCCAAAAATTGGTTTCAAACACTACTACTACCAAATATCTCAAATAATTCAGTTATAATTATGAATAAGCTCCATATCACAGTATGCTACAACAGAAAATATCTACCATGGCATGGAGAAAGATCAAAATAATCAATTGGTTTATTTGTCATGGCATAGCAACTTCAATCAACATACTGAAGACAGATTTATACAATATTATGAAACAATATAAAGAGAAGCAATAAAGATATATGACTGATGATAATGCTGAAATTAATAGTCATAAAGATTTATGTTTGCCACCTTACCATTGTGAATTAAATTCTATTGAATTAATATGGTCACAAATAAAGCAGAAAGTGAGGTGAGAAAATTCAACTTTTAAACTTGCCGACATTATGAAACTGATACAAGCATCTATACAAACTGTCACAGCAAGACACTGACAAAATGTATTCAACATATAATAAAATTGGAAAAAAACTGGGAAACTAACAGTTTCATTAAAAATCAAGTTGAGCCACTTATCACAAATAACAGTAATAGCAGTGATTCAGATTCAGAAAATGATTCTATATCCCTAGTTTGACTACTAAAAACAACAGTCCTTTTCAGGACTACTTTCATAAAATATATTTCAAGAATTATTCAAAATTAAAAATTACATTTTAAAGCATATTACAAAAACAATTAATAACAGCTTTCAAAACTAATTTAATATATATCAAAAATTATTTCTAAATTATTTTTATATATAAAATATTAAAAAACTTATCAAAAGCCCTTTTAAGAACTCTAATTAATGAATTAAAAGTTACAAATTAAAAAAATATAGTATTTATAGTTTGTAAATGCAGTATTTACAAAATATTTGAAAATTGTTTGGTATGTTCTACAAACAGATATTTCATGGAATAACTAGGCAAGTTACTTCCTATTAACAGTTATTGGCATTGGTAATGATGTCAGTTTAGATCTGCCTATTCCTCAAATTTATGTGGCATGAAGTATAAACATTTTCAACAAGTAATAATAAATTTTAGTCTGCTGCTATTCAAATACATCAAAGCAATCCTACTGACTTTTTAAAATGGTAGATGCTAATCAAATCCTTCCAGAAATAATTCAGTTTATCCCATTAACACACCTTCTTTCCTTTGTCATTCAGGAATATAAGATTGGGTGAAAACAAAATACTTTCTGTTTATGAGCAAAGACATTCTAGGCATGCCACGTTCTAAATCACAATGAAAGATAGCACAATTATAATTAGCATCAAACTGTTGGGAAAGAGAGTACATGCATGGCCAGCTAATGGTATGCAATAAGTTAAATCTCGTGACAGGTTATATGCATGTTAATTCGAATTTGGCACACGAGAAGTATTATGTACTTTCCACTGCTGATCTCTACCAATGAGTGAATGACAACATTAAGTTCTCTTACACAAACCATTTATTAAAATTAATATTGTATTGATGAAATAAATTTGAAGTGCATTATCTATAATTTTCTAATTATAATACAGTAATACTGTAATTGTACAGATTTCATTGTTCAATTGATTAAATAGAACTGTACTATAGCAGAATGTGAATATATAACAGCATCAATGACATCTACAGTAACTATAGGAAAATGTGCCAAAAACTATATCAAATCATATCAATCATCTCAACTGTGCATCCTTACAGGTTTCAAGAGACAAATCAAACTTGAAAAGTAAACATTGATCAATTACAGGATTAATAACCACAATAAAATAGCAAATACTTTTTGATCTTCCTTAAGTTAATTTTCCCTAACTAGCCAGAAGTTAGCCAATTAAAAAACAAATTTTTTGCAGTTGTATTGCAGAGAAAGAAATTGTTATTGCTTTTCAATTATCCTAATTTTTTTCATTAATTTGAACACAGATCATAAATACTTTTTTGTTTACTTTCTATTTTTTATTTAGTAGTGAAAATATTAGTTATAAATGCAAATAATTATTACTAAGTAAAATAATAATATTTTACTTAGTAATAAAATATTTATGATATATTGCACATATGATTGCATATATTTCATCCAATACATACTTATTTACATAAAAATATTTTTAATTGTAATCCTTACCAAAATGATTGTTCATTTTTGAATAATTTTCCCTGGAAAATAATATAAATATTTAATTAGATTAAGTTAGTTTTAATTATATCACTATGTTGTATAAAGGCTGAAGTAACTGCTAATTTTAGAGTTCATCACTAGACTGGTAATAAATAAGTCAATCAGAACCAGAAGATTGGGGTGCAAGAAGCTAGTCCGTACTCCATGAATAGATCATTCAAGTAATGGAATCCAAGAATGAACACAGTTCCTCCAGAATGGAAAGCTGAAGTATTTTCATATGTCCAGTCTAGCCAACAACTGTTCTTCCACCCTTGAGAATTCAAGTTTAATTTCTGGATGACACTTCCAGTGTCTTTTTTAGAATGAATCTTTGACTGACTCATTTAATCCAGTCTTCCACCTGATAGCTGACATTGGTAACCTTTAGCTGGATTGGCCTAGTGAAATGCTTTTCACCCTGGAGGACCCAGATTTAATTTCTGGTTCTCATCTTTGTGAAAACTGATTTATGAGGTCCAGACCCTACCCTGTTCTTTACAATCTGGTTAATCCCTTTACAGAAATGGAATGCCTATAGTAGGATTTATTCCTCCACACTTCTTACTACTCTACAAGAGTAGAAGGTACATTTTCTGTTTGATAAAAAAAAATTGCACAACTTATTAGATGTGTTTCAATGACTCAGACCAGACCTTTCCCATAAAACTTTAAATATGTGGGGCCTGGGAATTAAGTCCAGATCCTCCAAAGTGGGCACTGTAATGCTCTGCACCTTAATATTCATCAAATGGAAAGAGGAGTAAAACCATGTAGGAAAAAATTATCACTAGTGTGAGAATAGCCACATCAAAAGTCTTGAAATATTAAATGAAATGATAATTTATCATATGCTCCAATAACTTAGACAGACATTATAATTCTTGTTTTTAACATTATTTTCCATCCAGTGCATACTAAGTAGCATGGCATTTCCATGCACAAGAGCCACCCAAATCCTTGGTGGGTGGCTCTTAGCCCTGGTTCATTAGCCCAATTGCTGCATTGGGGCCAATGAATCAGGTCCAGGCCTGAAAAAAATGAGTGTGGGATCTGATAATTGAACCTAGATCCTCCAGGATGGAAACAGCACCTTCCATTGCAGCAATCCGGCCAACAATTAGTGAGACATTAGGTTCTGAAATATCCATTGTGAGATTTGGTAGCTTAATAAAAATATTAACAAAATAAAATAGCTTGCTAATTAAATTAACAGATTAATTAATTATTCTTTGGTCACTAACCTGATGATTATACCTCTACTCCATCTAAGAAGGTACTACAAAGTCACAGAACATGGTTTAATCATTGCAGAATTTGAAAGAAAAAGCATTTGAAATCAGTTTTATAAAATTGCTTTCAACTGCTTTTCTTTCAGTGATTTTGAAGATAATAGACAGTTTGAATCTTTTTTGCTTATCATCAGATAAGTAAAAAAAAAATCACTTCAGGACTTCACTATATCCTATACACCATTCTATAAAATTCAGTCTTGTACATCTATTCTAACTTATGCATAATGGTTCAGTTCATAGTTTTCATCTTCCTTTTGCACTTCCAGAGCTTGGATGGCTACAGTTTATCATATTAAACAGTGACATGCATTACAAATCTGTTTTGTCCAGAAGCAAGACAACTAGAGACTATTCTTTGTCCATGAGAGCAGGGCAACTAGAGGAAATCCTAGGAAGAATATAAATGGCTTGGAGCAAAGGTTTCCACAGACATTATGATTTTTTTGACATCATTTTCCATCCAGTGCATACTAAGTAGCATGTAGGATTCAAAATTTGATAATTTTTTACCAGTAATTACCAATTTCTAAAAGTAATAATAATTACCATTACCGAAATAACTATTACCAGTATTATCAGCTTTAAAAATAAAATTTTAATTTATTTAAAGTCTATCATACTTGTACAAGACAGAACAGCACTCTAGCTATGATTTCAAGATTTATTGAATTAAAAGAATGTATTCTAAAAACTTTAAGAGTTAACAAAATTAGTGAGATAATTTCTGATGAAGAATGGAAGAGTTTAGAAAATTGCATAAATATATTTTGCGCCTTCCTAATAGTTGTCTATGAGCTTTCTTGTGAAGACACTTCATTGTTGAAAGGCAAAAATTTCATGAAATTCATTTCAAAAAAATTAGAAAATCACAATTCAGTCTTAGCTATACAATTTAAGAAAGTCTTGCATAATGATACTCTCAATATAGAACGACGAACATCATTAGGTTAATAAGTTAACTTGAAAATCCAGAATGCTTGAAAAGAAAAGATTCTTAATCTGAACACACTCCTTCTTATTATGAAATCTTAAAAGCATTAAGAAACTGGCTGAAGAAACATAAAACAGACTTTTTCGTCCAGATGCAAAGGAAAAAATCCAAGAAGAAATTCCAGATATAGAAGGTGATCCAATGCTTCAAAGATACAACAATGAGGTTTCAAAAAAGGCTAAAACTAAACTTAATTTAACCAACAAAATGAGTTATCTTTCATAGTTTTTCTTTAACCAATAAAACGAAGCCTTTTAAGGCTACTGGACACTCAGAGCAATCTGAGTGTCCAGAAAAACTGCATCGAAACTTAAATACTTTCAGAGTGACCAATTTTGAATCAGAAAGACCTTTTTCCTGTGCAAGATATTTTGTTTCAAAGATAATGTCACACTTATCACCAAAAACATTAGATAGTTTATGCTTTTTAAAATCTTATTTCACTAAAAATTCATGTGGATAGAGTATAGTGCTATTTTTTATAACATTAAAGAATATTTTTTACAAAATCATTTTTATTTTCTTAAAACAAGTCTGTTTTTTGTTCAAAAGGAAATTTTTCCATATTTTTTCATTTAAGTTTTTTTTTTGTTAAACAAAACAATTTTTTATTTCTTTCATTTTTTTAATATCCTAATTAAAAATAAATTTATTGTCAATAATTACCAGTAATCACAAATTTTACTTTAGTATTTGCCAGTATTTAAAATTTCAATAACTTTCGAACCCTAGTAGCATGACATTTCCATGCACAAGAGCCACCCACATTCTTGATAGGTCAGCTATCAAGAGCTTCCAAGAGGAAGTCCATTATAGAAGATTAAAACTGAATCCAGTCATAGAAGATCTATTTGATCCATCAATTCCTTAAGTTTCATTAGATAAGTGTATTCTCTATTGTATTTATTAAATATATGGTATATTATGCATTTAGGAAAATTAATCAAATCATTTCACCCTAATAATGTTGTTAAATAAGAATGATAACAAACTAGATGATCTGGTATACACAAATAAATTGCTGCCAATTAACATGTGAAGTAAAAAGTTAGCACCACTAAAGAGTTTCCTCTACACTCTACAGCAGCATTTCCCAGCTTTCTTTCCAGCACAGACAGGTGAAAAGTCTAATAATGTTTCACAATCCATCACCATTTGAGTACATATTATAATTTTTTTTTTTTTTAATATAATGTCTCTTGTATTCATTGTGTGTTGTACTCTCTTAAAATTTAATGTGATATTTGTTCCACATTTAAATCAATGTTTGGTTGTAAAGGTACAATTTTATATTACTGCTATATAAATGAAAATAGTACCAATCAAAAGATGATGATGAACAGAGAAAACTTTCTAAGAAATTTTACATTAGGGACATCTTAATGAAAACTTTCCAAAGAACTGTCCTTCAATTGGTGCAAGCCTTGAGAAAATGAACGATGAAATTAAAGTACTTCCCTACTTCCCAAACATAGTATTTAAACTGGTGCACACTGCCATTTTGAAAAACTGTCTTGAAAT
Source organism: Androctonus mauritanicus (assembly GCA_011317285.2). NCBI lineage: Eukaryota > Metazoa > Arthropoda > Arachnida > Scorpiones > Buthidae > Androctonus > Androctonus mauritanicus. The sequence continues at coordinate 8,429 of WUQG02010483.1, forward strand.
CTATGACAGAATGAGATTCATTGTTTACGAAACAAGGCAAAATTGATACTGATCAAAAAGGGAAGACCAAACGGTTCATCCCCACCAAGTGATGATCAAAATATGAATCAACAGTTCCATTGAGTTAAAGATTTATCCCAAAAACTATTTCAATTTTCATCATCACACCTTACCTGCTGAATAACTATATTCATATTTCGAAATCATGAAGCATATTATCACCAAGGATGTCTGCTTGTCACCAACATGTATATCGTTGGTCACCAATACATCCATGGTTATCACTAAAGACATTTCATAGGTTATCACCATCAATGGTTATCACCTTCACCTTCTTCTTCCTTGTTTATACGGAAGGTATGGCCCATCTGCTTTGTCCTCAGAGCTTTAACTATTGGTTATTGAAGTCTGTTAGGCTAAAGGTGCACTAGCAACTTTCTCTGAGCAACTAAAAAGTTGACAAAATAGAACACATTGATCCTGATGACAATGTGTGCACTGGCAACTTTTAAATATCGGCAACTAAAAAGTTACAATATATTCTATTTTCAAGGCAACAGAACTATTACCTGCTTGAATGGAACATATATGTTTAAATCTGTCATAGCATACTGGCTACAATTTAGTTGCTGTCTTTTATTACAATGCCTGCATTGTGCTGCATTGTAAACATTATTTAATATTTGTTTTTGTTGTTTGCATATTTAAAATTGTTTTGTTTTATAATAAATATGTCATTTGACATTGAATCTTTCATAAATGAAATATAAAAGAGACCAGCACTCTATCACAAAAAGTTAAAAAAGAGTACAGCAACATAAATCGCAAGGAACAATTATGGGATGAATCGAAAAATGTCATACACTTTTTCTTACTGAGAGGAAAGACAACAATATTTGAAAGTTTTTCAGTTTTATTTATTAATATTAGCAATATCAAATATTTATTAAAATTATTATTTTATATTTATTTATTTATTTATTTGATCAAAAGAGAGAAATTACAAAAACAGTATACAATTTAACAATATTAAAAATCCAAATTATTAATGTAATTTAAAGTTCTAATTATAAAAGTATATTTCCAAATGTTTAGCCTTGCTGGAGGTATTCTAAAAATATTTTTAGATCTTGTGTTATAAATTTTCTCATCAAAAACAAAATATTTATAAAAATACACAGAATCAATATTACCTAGTAAATCTACTCTAAACTCCAAATATCATATTGTCTACATCTTTCCCTTAATGTATCCATCCATGTTGTTCTTTAGAATAATTTTAATTAATTTTCTCTGAATATTTTCAATTTGTTCACTTTGTCCATTATGTAACTCGCTTGGAGACCACACTAAAGAAGAATACTCCAGTTAGGGTGAACCAGTTTTATATAGTTTTATCATCAGAAAAGTATTACAGGATTGTTGCAAAAATCTTCTCAAAAAGCCAAGAATCCTATAAGCCCTTTTAGTAATCATATCTATGTGCAATTGAAATTTACCATCTGACATAAAATAAACACCAAGATCTATCTTATCTTATGGAGCTAGATCTATTCAGATGAACATCACCAATAAAGTAGTCATGATGAATTTGTCTAGTCAACGTAAAGGACATCACAAATGTCATCTCACAGTTTACATTAAGGCCATTTTTGTAACACCAGTGGTGTAAATAAGATAAAGCCTGATCCAAAATAAAACATGATTCTTCATTTGTAAGCTTAATCCATAACTTCATATCATCAGCATAAGCTGAGAAACCTAGTTCAAGGAAAAAATACTGAAGGTCCCATAAAAGATCATTAATATATATTAAAAATAAGAGAGGTCCCAGGGAAGAACCCTGAAAAACTCCCGTTCTAACAAAGATAATCAGAAAATTCAGAATTTAAATAAACTTTATGCTTTCTATCCCTAAAACAATCTGCAAACCAGTCCACATAAACTCTATCCAGATCATATAACGTCATTTTTGATATTAATCTGTTACAAGGAATACAGTCAAAAGCCTTAGAAAAATCCATATAGACTGTACCAATTTGAAGTTTATCATTTATTGCACACGTAACATAGTCCCAGAATTCCATCAAATTAATTTCAGCAGACCTATTTGTAAGAAAACCAAACTGGCCATAGTGTTACAATTCATTTGATTAGAAGAAATAAACCAATCTTTCATAAATAATAAAGTCAATAATCTTAACAATGGTTGGCAATAAGCAGACAGTTTTATAATTCTCAATTACATTCTCACTACCTCTTTTATGAACAAGTTTCAACGTAATATCTTTAAGACATAAAGGAAAAATACCATTGATAAGCCAGCTATTAAAGAAACTCTCAAGATGACCTTTAGTACTATGCTTTGTTTTCTTAAAAATGACAGATGGGGTTCATCTCAGAATAAAAAGAGAAATAGGATACCTTCTCTATAGCTCTTTCAATTTCCACAGTGGTTATCTTTAAAACGGTAAAGACAGATGTTGACAGCATTTTAATGAGTAAAAGTAATAACTAGAATCATCACTAAGTGAATCATTTTGGCCATAGACTGAATTAAAGTATTCATTAAAGGTATTTACAATATCTTCAGAAGATACCTTGGTATTCTTATAGCAATATGATAAAATCATTGGATTATGTACAGAAAGTTCCCTGTAATACTTCCAAAAACTCTTAATTCCAATTGCGGAATTCTCCATAAACATTATTTAATCCCAAGTTATGAAAATATAAATGTGGTTTTTGATTTTCCAAAATATTAAGCTTATATTCACTTTCTTTAAAGGCATTCAGGAATTTTTCATTTGAATGAGCTTTATTAAACGATTTCATATATAAGATTTCTTTTTGACAGATGAATTAACTCTCTGTCATACCATTTTGGAATGTAAGAACCTCGACGTTTCTGAAGCACAGCATTATAAATAATCTTCAGAAGTCTGACGGTAGCATCATTAGGAATATATATAATTGTAATTTATATTTCGTTTTTCCAAAAAAAAAAAAAAACAATTTATCTGATCCCATTTTGCCAAAGAAAACATAGGAATAAGACCTTCAATATCACAACTATCGCGTTTATTAAGTGGTACCGTAAATTCAAAAGAAATATGATCAGACACAAAGATGTTCCTCATATTAATAACTCGTGTTTCAAAATTGTTCCAAAAAATTTTCCTTTCTTGTTGGAAAGAAACATCTCTGCTTTAGATTGTAAAAATAGAGAACATCACTCAGAAGTCTAGAGTTGTTAGATAATGCACCTAAAGGGTTTTGTTCATAATCTAGCATATTAAAGTCACCACATACCAGATAATTGTCATTAATAAAATAAAAACCTATTTTTTGATATGGTTTATGTTCAGATGATTCAGACTTTACTAAACCGAGTTTACATTTTTATTTTATTAAATATTAATGTTAGAATATTTAAATAAAAGTGTGTTAAAATAGTGTGTTAGAAT
>WUQG02010494.1:0-11894 GCA_011317285.2 Androctonus mauritanicus
GCTTTATTACATTACAAACGATAGTGCTCGATTTTCATTTGAATACCTCGTTGCGTTGGATACGGCGCGATGGAATCTCCCGATAAGCAAATCACGTTGCACAGTGCTGTCGTAACTAATCTGTCTCGAATCGAGTATTGCCCGATAGCCGAACATACCCCGTCGAGGTGAAAACCTCATTGGACGGAGCTGTACAGTTGATGAGGGTTGAACAGCAAAAATGTTTCTATGTTTATATAATAACTATAATAAAGCTTCTTTGTATCCTACCTAAGTGCTGGAAAAAGAAATTGTATCATTGAAAGGTAGTGAAATTTCAGACATTAATAACTTTATGTACTTACGTAAAAATTTTATCAGTAAGTTTAATCTTATTTGTAATTAACATCACCTTTATAATTTGTAGCTTAACATTCTCCTTATTTTAAGTGACTCAGAATTGGCTTGCATTAGAGCTCGTATATCTGTACCTCAGAAGCATATGACACTATTTCCCAGTTTTTTGAAATTGAATATATTCATATGCCTCCCAGATACAGATATATATCAGACAACTTTTTGCTTCCTGCTTATGTATTTCTCTCAACAATCATGTTATCATTCTTACAAATTACTATAAACTATACTTTTTTAGTTTTTAATCCAATGAAAAATAATTTTTTGTTATTCTTGAGATCTCAGATTCAGCATTGATGTTATCTAAATTAGATATTACTATACAACCTTAAAGATAAGGTCATTTTGTCTTTTCCAATATTTTGGTTTTTTTTGAAATATCAAGACAAAAGTGTGCCTTTTTATATCTGAGCTAAATAACAATATCAAATAAGTATAATAAGAAAATAATAGAATTTAAAATAAAGGTTTACATTTAATTCCTCTCAAAGATTGGTTTGATATTTCTTCTTGTTAATATAAATTTAGAGACATCAACATTTCATTATATGATCTTCATGATTACATTGCTTGAAATGAGAGATGCTTATTAAATTAAAAAGTTTTTATAATAATAATTAAATCTAAATATATCTAAATTTAATATATTTCAAAAATACTTTAAGATCACGAAATTAATTCTTGTGATTTATATTAAATATTTTAGTTGCTGCTACAAGCACAATTACTAAAAGAAACAGGAGGAAGAGTTGTAGCCTACACTGCTCCAATACCAACTGTTAATACAACAATTTCTACAAATTCTTCAGTATCAACTGTTAATTCTCCCATTCAGACTGTTGTTACAACTCAAACAGGAGGAACAATTTTGACAACAGGAATTCCAATTGTTTTGGATGCTGATAAGCTTCCAATAAATAGGTAATATAGAAAGTTATATTTATATAAAAACAACTTTTAAATTATATTTTTATATATAGGTCTCATTATAACATTTCTAATAATTGTAAAATCTTTTAAAAATATGTCATTGCATTCTGTTTATAACAACTAAAAATTCCACAACTTTCAACCTTCTTACGATGATATAAAATTATGTGCAAAGATTTTAATCTACTTGCTCTCTTTCCCATATATTTCCCTTCCATTTTTTATATATAGATTATCCTTTCTATGATGTGTACAAAATCAAAGGCTTTTTTTCTCCCTGTTTTTCTAATTGTGATTTTAAATTATGATACATATGAAGAGAGTTACATTGTCAAAATCCTGAAAGCCATTATCCTTACTGGTTAAAATCCCAAGAATAGATATTAAATAGTCTGATTTAAATAAAATCTAAATATATAAAATGCTGAATTTTTAAAATTTTATAATATAAGAAAAATAAAGACTATAATGTAAGAAACTTTTCAGACTGCTCTTTACGATACTTTAAAATAATACTCTATCGTCAGCACTATTGAGCAGACCTTTGGAATTCATTTATTTTATTTTATTGATTTATATAATATGTTAATAATATGTTCTTCCAAAGTTATTTGCACCTATGAAAAACGGAATGTACGTATATTTATATCAGTAGTTTTGAACCTTTGTAAATCTGCATTTGAAATTTTTGATTTAAATTATTGGGATGTTTCATTCTAAAGAATGCTATGTTAAATTCGTTACAGCATCTGTTCTAAAATGTTGAGAAAAGTATTTAAGCTGAGGATGGCTGTATAGCCGAAAGTGCTACTAAGTTGAATAATAAAGACTTCTTAGAGAATAATTCCAAAGATCTGCTCAATAGTGCTGACAATAGAGTATTATTTTATAGAGAAATAAATTGCACATTATTTATAATAAACCAAAAGATAGTATAATTTAATAAAATATTATTTTATGAAAAATAAAAAATTTCTTTAATTTACAGTTTACACATTAATATTCTACTTCCACAAATTTTTCAATTACATTGTCATAATAACCAAAAAAATTCCAAAAGAACAAATGGTTTATTTATTTATTTATATGAATATATATAAAGATCAACAGAAAACAACTGCTTAGCTTCACACATATATAAGTAAAATTCATACCAATTTATTAAAAAAGATATTATGCTACAAAAATGAAACAAACATTACAATATACTTACAGAATAATGAGGCCCAGTGAATGAAAAACATTTCAGATCTAACATTGTCAGATGATCCTAAGAACAATAATGAAATTCATTAATTTTTTTTCTTTAGTTCAAACATTTTTCTCTTTATTGATTTAAAATTTTCAATATTAACAGCATTTAAAAGCAAGCATAGTTCTATTGAACAAAATTTTTCAAAAATAAATGTTTCAGTATTATATTTAAGCATGATTTATTTTTATATGTATAAAGATATTTTTTAAATGTAATATAATCTCTATCTATTTAGAGTTTTCATGTTTAATTTTCTCAATATTGAAATAAATAATAAGGATTTATTAAAATATTAAAAAATAATTTTGTGACTTTCTTCATTGAGGAAAACAGAATAAATGAATATGAACAATATTCATTTATTCTGTTTTCAATAAATGAATATTTGCAACTAACAGCTGCTGCAAATATATATAGTAAATATTGTTCTCTTTAGAATTGAAAATGTCATTTTTAACATTGAGTATATTTCCCAATCAGCACAGATTCAATTAATGCAGTAATATTTTGGAGCATATTAACTATACTATGTGAGATATTTCTATAAATTTATTCCAAATAGAACTTAAAAATAGATTCACTGAATTAACAAATTTGACAGAGGATATAGATATAAAAGATTTAAATGCAAATGTAATTAATATACTGATACAAACTGCTACTTAAGTGGCCGGAAAACAGACAGGTCAAAAAAGATAAATTATCTGATAAAATTAAATTACTATTGAACAAACGAAAAGAAATGAAGATAAATGGAAACGCCTTTTCAAAGAAAATTGAATATGCTGTACTTTGTAAAACTGTGAGAAAGTGTATCACTAAGGATATCAGAAATTACAACTGTAACTTAATTAAAAAATCTATTGAGGAAAACAAAGGAATAAAATCTGTAAAAAAGCATCTTTGCTGTGGAAGAAAAAGGATTTTTGCTTTAAAAGCCAAAGACAGTAAAGTAATTAAAAACCAAGAGGATATCTTAAAACATGTTGAAGAATTTTATTCCAATTTGTATAGAGATATAAATAACAGTTGTTTGGTACAGGATTCAAAGAGTGAGATACCACCAATTTTGAAAGTTCATCTTGCTATCAAGAAAATGAAAAAAGGAAAGGCACCAGGAGAAGACTGCATCACAGCAGATATAAGGAGGAGGAGATCAAGTAGAAGACATACTAACAGATTTATTTAATAGGCGTTTAAAACAAAAAGACATAACAAAAGATTGGAAGAATGCAACAGTTATTCTTTTGCACAAGAAAGATGAAAAAGAGGATATCTCTAATTACAGGCCTATCTATCTTTTATCTGTACTGTATAAAGTTTTTACTTGCATTTTGACAGATAGATTAAAAAGATCACTGGATGAAGCATAAGAGAACAGGCAGGATTCAGGGCAGGATATAGTACCATGGATCACATTTTTGTATTGTAGTTGTGGAAAAAACAAATGAGTATGAAATTCCACTTTGTTTAGCATTCATTGATTTTGAAAAAGTTTTTGATAGCATTAAGATGTCAGCTGTGCTAAATGCTTTGGCTAATACTAATACTGATACTGATTCAGGCTATGTTAATATTTTCAGCAAAATTTACAGTAAAACATCAGCAAGAATTAGACTGCATATATATACTGAGAAAATTAAAATAGGAAAAGGTATTAGACAAGGCAATACTATTTCACCAAAACTGTTTTCTGCAATCCTTGAAGAAGCAATCAAAAAAATGGAATGGGATGAGACTGGTCTCAAAATAGATGGAGAATATTTAAGCCATCTACAATTTGTTGATGACATAATCTTGCTAGGTTCAAATCCAAGTGAATTACAAAATATGATATAAAGCTTGGATACAGAAAGCAAGAAAGTAGGATTTAGAATAAACATAAGTAAAACTAAGGTCATATACAATAATTTTGTTGATCAACAGAAGATAAAACTAAATAACATAGTTCTAGAGGAAGTCATTAACTATATTTACCTTGGACTCATTCTATTTAAGGGCTCACTCTAGATGGAGACCTTATGCCAAAAATAAACAGGAGAATTAAATTAATTTGGAGTGCTTTTGGTAAAAACAACCTAATTTTAAAAGGAAGAATACTACTTTGCTTGAAAAGAAAAATTTTTGATCAATGTATTCTGCCAGTTTTAGCTTATGGATCAGAAACTTGGACACTAATGAAAAGAATTATTCAAAGTCTGCAAACAATACAAAGGAGAATGGAAAGATGCATGCTAGGAATAACTAGAGAGAGAAAATGTAATACTTGGATAAGGAGTCAATCAAAAGTTATAAATGTAATCCAAAAGATAAAAAAGCAAAAGTAAATATTGGCTGGACATATAATAAGAATAAATGATAATAGATGGACAACTAAAGTACTTCAACAGATACCAAGGGATAAAAAACAACCAAGAGAGAGACCACATTACAGATGGAGAGATGAGATTGTTAATTTTACATCAAAATGTTAGAACAGAGAGGCTGTAGACAATAAAAACTAGAAATTATTTGGAGAAATCTTTATCCTGCAGTGGACTGATAACAGTTGATTATGATAATGATGTGAGATATTCCTATATTATCATTATTATTATATCATAGATATAATACAAAATTATTATACACAGATAATAATATAGATTATTATGTGTAGAACAGATTAGTATAAAAATATCTGCATATAGAATATGCATGCATACACATACATATACAGGGACTTTCAGCAAAAATGCAAGGCTGGAGCAACTAATATTTTTGAAACCTTTCAAAAAAAATATTGATAAATATACAGGGTTGTTTAGGTAAATACAAAATTTTTTTAGCCAGAATTTCCAGCATTTTCTGCATGGGCTATAATTTCAAATAACACAGAATTAAATAATTGATAAAATGGCAGCTTCTATTTCACCAAGTTGTGAATATGATTGGAGGGCAGTATTATTGAATTGCTTCATGTGGGAAAAACGCCAAAGGAAATCATTGCATGATTTGACTAGATGATGACTCAAGTTTACGATATAGCCAAGAGATTCAGGGAGTCTAATATAGAGGAACTTACGCCTGACCGAGCCAAACACAGAGAGCAATCTGATTGCAAGAGGAGTGATGAATTTGTCTCTGAATTGAAAGAGAAAATCAACCAGAATCCAGGGCAGAATATGCTGACCTGGCAAAAGAAATAGCATGGCAAAGTCAACAGTCAGTCTGGCATTACAGAAGGATTTGGGGTACAAATCTTTTGTCCTCAGGAACTGACAACTGTTGACCAAAAAGAACAAGATCAATCGGAAAATGAAGACACAGGCTCTGCTTAATGACATCAAGCATGATAGTGCTAGCTTCCTGAGGTTCTTCTCAGATGAGAAGAATTTCATCCAAGACAGGAAAGTGAATCACCAGAACAACCAATGGGTATGCCAGAATGCCTCTGACATGCCCACTGTCATGCACACAAAATTTCCTACCTCTGTCATGGTCCTGGGAGTTTTAAGCAGTGAGGCTGACATCATGGTGCCACATTTCTTTGAGGAGGGCCTGAGAGTGACTACAGAAAGTTACATCAATATGCTGGAGACAGTTGTGAAGCCCTGGATGGACAAGGTGGCTACTGGGAGGGACTGTGTGTTCCAGCAGGACTTGGCTCCAGCTCACAAGGCAAGGAAGACCCAGACCTGGCTTTTCAGTAACCTGCCTTACTACTGGTCACCTGATTTGTGGCCTCTGTCCAGCTCAGACTACAACCCTCTCAACTATTACATGTGGGGCGTGGTTGAAGCAAAGGTCACTAAGACTCATCATAACATGAAGAAGGTTTCTATCCTACAGGTGATGATAAATTTAGACAGAAAAGAGGTGAAGAATGCCTACAGGGGATTTAGATCCCAACTTGATAAAGTTGCAGAAGCAAATGGTGGCTACATTGAATGATTTCAATTATTAACAATGTATTTATTTTTTATTTAGTTTTCTTATATATTTATTTTTTCTTGCATTTTTGTTATTTTTATTTACATAGTGATTTTTTAGATTTACCTAAATGACCTTGTATAGTGATAAGTGTACAAAAAAAATGAAAACATTGATAGAGAACATCAAATTTTGACAAACACTGAAGCTCGAACAGTATAAAAATATACAAATATATTTTTTATAACATATTGAGGTATAGATCAAGGCCTCTAAAATCATGAGACCTGGGGTAGCTCCCCTTCCTTGTCCACCCCTGTATATATATATATATATATGCATATATGGATGAATAAGCTTTTATATACATTATCAAATGAAAAGCTGTGATTCATTTTACAGTCAATGGTCTGGAATGTAATTTATGCACTAATAAGATATACCTATAATTTACCAGTATTTTAATAATAGAGAAATGAATTTCTGTTCCACTTTTAAAGAAATAAGGAAATTCTTGAAAACTAAAGAAAAAGATTTAAAAATAAACCAAGAATCTTTAAATTTTAAAGAATGAGCCATTCACTTGTTTTTCTCTAGTCATAAAATTCAGGAGAAATGATCATTTATCAAAATTTAAAAATTTTCTTTAGTTCATTTATTTTTAATCTTTTTATGCTGAAATTTAGTCTTTTTCTTTAATTTTGAAAATTTCAGTTTTTTAGAAGTAGGATAGAAACTCCATTTATTTATTACTTAATTTACTTTTAGAATAATAATCTATGATAATTACATATATAAACATTAAACAATTCTTGAGAAATCATCCCAAATTTACAGTTGGGATGATTTCAATGTATACATTAAAGAACTTTGTATTATTATTTATAATGAAAATTATTTCATATATAATCACTATTACTTCAAACAATGCAAAGGGTTCCTATAGAAAACCAAATGGGTTCTAATTTAACAAAGTTAACAGTCAAAGAGAAAGAATAGACAGTAATTCCCCTTTATACCAAAGATTCTCCCTAATGCATATTATATTAAAAACATATAGCATGCTATGGGCCAGAATAAAACAATGTAGTAGTCTCAAAGTTTATAGATGTAGAAAATGGTCTCATCCTCAATTTATGGTAGTCTAATGACAACAATGTGCACTATTTAGATATTAATGTGACAATTTCCTAGATTTGATATTTTACTTTAGTTTATAAGAAAATCAACTCTAAGTCATTCTCATACCATTAAATCATTGAATCACATTCAAAATATCTTCTTTGGCATTTATTCTGCTAAATGTTTAACTATTGCATGACAAGAATCTCTATGTAAAGACTATAAAAAATTATGGAAATGGCTAAAGCATCTCACTATAACATCAGAGTAATCTTTAGATATAAAGGAACAATAATTTACTCTATCAAAAATAATAAGTGCCTTTATCAAAAACTACTACAATCTGAAATGTACCATATCCTGGTGCGAGACAAAGAAAACAACATAGTAAGAATTTACATTGGAAAACTTTTCAGAAACTTTGAAATCCATTTAAAGTAGTGATTTCAATTGGGGACCATAAGGTCCCCAACTGAGCTATGTCATATTTTTAGGGGCCATATGAAAAATTTTTTTCACTAATAATGATTATAAGAAGACTATCAAGGTAAATTCAGATCAGAATGGGGTCATTAGAAAAAAAGATTGAGAACTGCTGTGCTGATCTAGGGAAGTGGTCTCAAACTGGGAACCTGCAAAGCAATTTTGTACAACCCACAAAGATGTAGCAATCAGATCAATTAGCACACACTGCAGTAGCTAAAATAGTCAACACTTCTTTATTATGTTGAATGTTTTCAGTATTAACATACCCTTTAAGCTACTGCAGAGTGTGCTAATTGATCTGATTGCTTCTGTTATAAGCAAAAAAAAGCAGTTTGGATTTTTAATGCCACAAAGATATTTTAGCTATTTGTTTAAATACATGTTACAGTTGGAAATTATTACAATTTAATGTTAATAAAATAACAATGCAAAGTTTAAAGAGTACTTGTACTCAACCTGTGCTGTGCTATCAGTAAGTACTGTATCAATAAAATATTTTCCTTTTATTGTAATTTTGTTTAAAAATATTCAGCCCTTCATTTCTTTTCAAATTTGCACATTCAGCCCATACCCAATTTAAGTTTGAGAATGTTGATTTAGGGAAATATAAGAAAGAAAAGAGATCTAGCTTTAAGGACTCAACTGCTCTAATGCAGATTTATCAAAGGGAAAAAATGAATCAAAATTTATAGAATTATGGGTAACAGCTTAGAAGCATTAATAGCTAAAGAAATTGAAATATAAACACTTAAATGCAGATAAATTACTTATTAATTCTATTATATAATTACAAAACTAATGATTTGCTTATCTGAATTTGTATTATATATCAAATAAGGTAAAACATAAGTAGCCAAAAAGTTATGAAATAAATATTTTATTTTGCAATTCACCTTGAGTACTTAGCTTAATTATAACCCACTATTCTGAACATAGCAAAAAATAAGCACTTTCATTTATTTAATCGATTATTATTAAATTTTTCACAAATACATTTAATATTAAAATACATAGATGTTTAATATAATTTTGTTATTTAAATTTTTGTGAGGAAAGTAAAAGAATTATCTGTTTATTCATTAAAATAAACTTATAATTTTTTATAGTACACAGAGACCAGGTTCAGGAAACAAAATAAAAACACAAAAAACAAGCTTCAAAGCTGAACCGAAAACTTTTTATTTAAAGTACTTTCGGGTTAAAACCCATCATCAGTAAAATACACACTAAAAGTCGCACTTTTAGTGTGTAATTTACTGATGATGGGTTTTAACCCGAAAGTACTTTAAATAAAAAGTTTTTGGTTCGGCTTTGAACCTTGTTTTCTGTGATTTTAGTTATAGAGTAACTGGTAATATTTATAAAAATTTTAATAAAAATGAAAAATTCAATTCTAGTGTTATACACTTCATTTATATCAAATTTCAATTCCTTTTTTTGCAGTGCAATGTCAATTTTGTTTGGTGAATTTGGTAACTGTCACATGAAACTCATATAGTTCAAGGATACAAAAAGTTTTTCAATCAAAAACTACTTTCCTTTTTTAAATTGTCCTGTTTGAATATTTTATTTTTTATCATCAATTATTGTTCCAATAATTTAATCATCAAGAAATCACAAAAGAAAAATCACAATAATTATTATTAATTATTTTACATTGCTTAGAAATTAAAAATATATACATTAATATTTCTGCTGTTAGATCTAGCATCATAACATTTATTCTTTTATGAATATAATTCAATTTTTAGCACAAATTCTGCTGTTTTATGCTGCACTAACAATAACCATTTAGTAATTTATAAAACATTTTGATGGAATATACTGAACTGTTTAAATGACTGAATTTAATAAAAACAATTATTATAATTATTTCAAATAAATTCTAGCAAAAATACAATATACTCTTAATAATAACTGACTGACAAATATTGTATAGCACAAAATTCCATCATTCCTATTAAATACCACAATACTATATAGATAACCCAATATTTCAAATTTAACAATTCTGACTGATTAAATATTAAATTTTTGCTATTAGTATTACTGAATGCTAAAATATACCATAGTTTTCCATGCCATAAGTTGATGAAATTTCCTTACTTGCTTTATTTTTTATTTTCCATCTTGTATAATGAAAATGAAATAATGGATGGATTCTTCAATCACTGTAAAATTTTATTTTGAAATTAACAATTTTGCCTAAATTATGATGAGATTATACAAATATTTTTCCAAATTCATGGATGAGACTTGAAAAAAAAAGTATGCAAGTAAATATATTGAATATTATAAATATCATAACTAATACTGATGATAAAAGTTCACAAATTTAAGAATTAATATTTATTATAGTGGTTAATTTAAATGTCCTTGTGCATGTTCTAACAAAAAATATGCAATAAGACAATTACATGTGGTAACTCATAGTAAAACTAAATTTTAAATAATTCTGTAGTATGTCAATAATCATATGTCAATAATCATATGCCAACTCAACAATACACTACAATACTGCAATCCCAAAAATCTCAAAATTTAATCAATTCATTCTAAATATTTAAAAATAACCACTATCTATTCAAGCAGTCCAAACATATAGGCAGAAATCACTAACATAAAATGTACAGTGATTGAAATGTTTTCAATTTAGAGAAACCATGATCAGCAATAGATCAAGTTAAAAGAATTTGAAACACAGAACAGATTTAAACATAAAATATTCTAGAAGCAAAAATACAAGTTACTCACAAAATATTTTAACAAGATAAAAATGACAACTGTTAGGAAAAAATGGCATCAAATAGGCAATCTATATGGGGTGATTAAAATCAAGTACACAATAATCATATCATCAAATTAACAACTAGGTCGCAAATTAGAAACAAACAAAATCTGAACTAGCTTGTAGGATCTTAGAATAAATTATAGATGCAGGAGCGCTTTTGGGCTGAACTGCCCCTCTTCAGCTGCATAGAGAAAGTGAGCTTTAATGGAGAGTTTTAACAGAAAACTAATTTTTTCTCTATCTCCGTCTACAGAAAACCCAGCAGCAGGCTTAGTCTCATACACGAGCATTCCAAAGACGCAGCCAAATACAAGGAAGCTAGCATCTCCGCACTCATTTGGAGAGCATATAAACTATGTATAGAAGAAACGGACATAATAAGTGAACTCAGGCTTCTCAAGGAGGCATTCGTAACCCACGGATATCCTGGCGGCAAATTTGACAACTTAGTCCGCAAGATCCGCACCAGACATCACAAAATGAGCAGTATACTGCACGGCCCTGCTGATGTCACCGCACTCCTCCCCGAAGTTCCGACCAAGCATTTCTTGTCCGTCCCATGACGCCCTATTTGCCGCGAAGTCACCAGTATGATTAAGAAAAACCACCAATATCACATATCAGAGAAAAGAAACGCTACCGTGTTCCAGATAATACGCAACAACAAAGAAGCTAGACCTAACGCCGAGAGGTGCGGGATATATAAGATACCGTTAGTCACTCCCATGACCGACACGGTAACCTATTACATCAGAATAACTCAACAGCGCCTGAAGGAATGTATACAACAACACAAGTACGACGTATGCGATAACACAGATAATACTGCTCTAGCACAGGCGATCTATTCAAAGGACTGGTTGGTCGTATGGGACAATGCCAAAATAGTAGATCCACTGCGTGCTAACGAATCGAAATCCAACTTTCGGGAAGTTTGGAACATTTACCTCCGTAGCAAGAATAATAACCTAATCAACTATAAGGATAAAGACTCTATACCTAGTG
>WUQG02010505.1:0-11894 GCA_011317285.2 Androctonus mauritanicus
GTCTTTTTTATTTTGCCGTTTCTCGATCTAACGTTTTCCTCAATCTAACGTGTTTTTTCGAAGTCCCCTTGGAAAACGTTAGATCGAAGTTTTACTGTATTTTTAACATTGTCCATTTCAGTCCATGCTGCTGTGTGAATTTTTTTCAGCTTCTGTCCAGAGAAACCTTTGATAGCTTTCTTAGAAAATTTATTCTTGCATCGGGATCTCTGCCTTCTATAATTAGGCTGACATTTCCATAGAGAAAGATAATTGTGGCAGGGCCTATTTACACTCGCATTCAATAATCAATAGTTTGGGAAGTGATGGTATTTGCTGAAAAAGAATCATCCACAGTCTGATCAAAAATTGTGATGGGTCAACTGAGAATTAGAGGAGGCAGTTCAGAGAGTTAGACATGGAACATTTCTGTAAAATCTATCCTAGGAATTTACCTAAGCTAATGATTCTTAACCAATGTTTCATGAATCTGTCACAAGTGTTTCTAAAATTAAAATTTGTAAGTTATATAAATTCATAAAAAAAAAAGTTATGAGCTGCATACATATTTTTATTGTTAATTTTAATACTATATTGCATTGACTTAACTATTATTGATTTTTGTATTCTGCCACTTTGAAAGGTTAATAACCAAACTTTAGTAGTAACTTGTGGGGAACTGAATTCATATAAAAATTTCAGTCTATCTCAATAGAGAGCAGACCAACCAATTTTTGAATAGTTACCTATGTGACTGATTGCCACATGTTGTGCTACACCGGATATGTCAACACAATTGAACAAACATATTCAGTTGTGTTGACATAACTTATCTTCACTGTCATCATATATTTCTTGTACATTTTTGTTTAATAAATCTTATAAATATCTTTGGAGTAATTAACTTTATTACCACTATCTTACCATGGCCATAAACTGAATTATTTTTAGTTAAATCAAAATGATTAAAATTTTATTTCAAATCGAAATTTTTATACTCTTAAATCTTAATATGTATAAAAAACAAATAAAATAGATATTTATAAAAATAAATATTGTTGCAGGTCAAAGGTAAAATACAGCATAGGTCAATTATATAATTTCTATCAATGACATCTCAAGTGGATATAAGTATGAGTGGTTATAAGTCGAGAACAACCAGTACTTGTATCCAGAATTTTTACTTTTTTTACACAAATACAAAAATGTGATTAGACAAGTTTTATGCTTGTATTTAAATAAGAAAACTGTAGATATTATTTCATTAAAAAATAATTTTATCAAGATTACTTTACATATTTAAATATTTTAACAAAATATATTTAATTTCATTAATAACTATTACAATGAAACTGTGTTTGGATTATATAAAAAAAATTCAAATTTGCAAGAAATAAATGATTTAATATTAAACTATAATAACTAATTTATATACACTTTCATAATTAATGATTTATGTACAATTGAGTAACAATATGCTCCTTAGTTGGCCAAATTTGAAACTGCTAACCTCTCTAAAATGTGTCTGTATTCTGCCTCTAGTTCTCTATACTGATGTTCCAACTGTTCAATACGCTGTTCTCTACTGGTGCACTGAAGAGTAGCATTGAATTCACTGGCATTCAACGTTTTTTGAAGTTTTGCTAAATCTGACTTTTGCCGCTAAATTATCAGAATCATCAGAAATAAAATCAGTAATTTAAATTATATTTAAGTATAATAATTTTAGTACCTGATAAGGAGAATTCAGCCTTTTCTTAACTTCTAATCTATATGCTTTATATTCTTGTTCATTATCTGTATTTGTTACATGAAGTCGAAGAATCTCATATATTCTTCTTGCTTGTTTCTACAAAATATGCCAAAAACCACATCAAATTTATGAGAACATGTAAACTTAATATAATAAACAATAATTAAATTACTTTTGTTAATTTTAATTTATCCAGAGCTTCCTGTCGCATATCATCAGTGAATCCTTTCTGTAAATTTTCTCTTCTATAACTCAAAAGTTTTAAACAATTTTTAGCATCTACAAAATCTCTCAATCTGGTAAAGTTATCAGATGGGTCTTCCACTAAAAGAAAAAATGATACTGTTAAAATAAACACAGAATTGAATTATTGCCACGGTATTGCTAATGAATTTTCTCACCTGTAATATCAAATACCAAGATATCTTGTATGTAAAAATTATAAATAGTTTGTAGTAATTCAGCTCCTAGACTCTTCTTTTGGAAAGGAGGAAGAATCATCATCTGACTGAAATTTGAATTTTTAAATTTTGAAAAATGTTATCTTAATATAGATAACATTTTAAAATATAATTTAAAATATTTACCTTATTCTTGGTCTGGTTTTATTAGGATATGCATAATATCTATAAACAGTAGTATAACCTACAAACCAATAAACAGGTTTTTCATCTATTATTTTCTTTTCATACCTGAAAATATTAATCTCACCTTTAATATAAACCAGATTAGATTGATTATTCATAACAGAAAAGTAAATCATTTTAAAATAACAATAAATGATTGAAACTAGAAGAATCAATGATGTAACACTCAAATCTGTAAACATGTAGCAATTATCTACAAACATGTATTTTACACACCATGTATATATGTATGTCTGTCCACAAGAATTTGACTATTTCTCTATGACCTAGAAAGATGAAATTTGGAATGTTATAGGTCATGTTGGCAAATGTTTTTAAGGATATGTATCAAAATTTGTTAATTTAATTAAAAGCAATATCAGTTCCATATTTTGCATGTCCAAAACATTTTTCAATTTTATTTTTGGCACTGATGCCATACCTATTATAGAGGGACCAGTGAACTAATTCAGAAAAAATATGGCAATCTGAAATCCATTCCAAAGAGATAGAAAAGGGAGAAACTAAATTTCCAATGTTTATTTATAGCTTAAAAATCATTATTTCGATACCATTTGAGTGTTCATGCTAAGAAAAATATCCCTTCAAATATTGGTATAGTCAAAAAGGGATCATAAAAGTTAGATTTTAAATTCAAAATGGCAGATTCAATATACTGGCCTGAAATTAATCCAAGATTTTTGTATTATTGGCCAAACTGACTATCTAGAAATACTATGGCTTTCTATTCAGAGGATGTGAACTTGAATATGGTCCCATTTATTGAAAAGTATTTGATCTGATCCCATGTTGTCAAATGCCATTCTGAACAGTCTGCCATTCATTGATGAAAGCAGCCTATGGTAGGGCATCAATTCACCTATTGAGTAATCAACAGATTGAAAAGTACTGTCATTTGTTGAGAAAAAAAAATATCATAATCAATTTACCATAAATATTTGTACACTTAGAGATATGGCTCAGCTATCCCTGTCATAGACAGGTTTATATATTATTCAATAATGTTTCTTGGTATCTTTTGTATCTACATGTCTACACAATAAATACTGAATACATTGAGATTATTAATAAATGCTATTAAATATGAACATAAGGCAGTTTACTACAAACTGCTTTATGTTCATATTTAATCAAAAGTAACTTCCAGTCTTAATCATTTATTGTAAAACAAAACAGATAAATATTTTTTGGTAGCTATATACATACATCACAAAGAAGTCCCATTTATCATCATCAACATCAATATAAGATGCAGCATCAACAAACCATAAAAGAAATGTTTGCATCCGTTCATGATATTCTCTGAATCCAGCTAACTCAATACCAGTCTTATAAATTTCATAACAGTTTTTTGTAGAGGTATCTAAAATGGAATGTATTTTATAATTTAGTCAAATTCTGAAATTATTATTCACAGTAACAATTATTATGATCTAATAATATAAACTTACCTTTTTCAAATTCAAAAGAATGGAGTAATTCTCCATAAGGCTTAAAATTAGATTCTTTGGACAGAGAGGCAGTAAAATCATTAATATTTGTGAGAAATCCAGGTTGAAGCTTTTCACCTATGATTTTGATAATGTTGTCAGGCTACAAAAACAAAATAATATTCATAATTTTTCTTCAGTTAGTTAAATAAATAGACAGTTTTATTCAATCACTTTATATAATAGGCCCTTAATAACTAGGGCCAGATCTAGATATTTTATCATTTGAAGCAACATTAGAAGATGGTACTCTCCCTCCTCTTCATCCACATGCATTAATACATAAATATATGTAATATTTTGGAACCAGGAATGTAATGGTATTAGATACATACAAAAAACTTTATTCGTTTTTTTCAAATTAACTAATAGTTAACAAAATACTATCAAAAAATATATTTATCATAAATATTATAAAAATGAACTCTACTTAATATATAAATATGAATTATAGTTTAATTTTACTTGCTTTCAACAAAACAAAATCATTAATAATCATTTATCAATTAATCCAGTGGTTTCTAAACTCTATGTCAGCACCCTCTTTTTTCATAAAAAATTGGTATGTCTCTCATTTTCATAACAGTCTAATTTTATAAATACTTTCTATTTACAATTTAATACTACAAAACAATATACCATATTTTGTATAAATGAAGTTCTTATACATAAAAAATATATATTTTTATGGTGTAATAATTTTTAATAAAATTAAACCAATTTCCTTGAATTAAAAAATCTTACAAAAAAAAAAAAAACGAAAAATAGAATACATGTTTAATACAACATCACAGTGTATGTATAATGTATGTGTATATCAAAATCTATGGTGTATATCGATGCACAGAACCAAGTATCGGACGCAACCTCGGACGTAAAGATCGGTCGAGTTCCGTACTGTTCGTTACATCACATAACGGCGTATTAGGTCATTAAAATTCTTAAGATAATTAATGTTACAGTATTCAAAAAATTTTTAATTTTAATAATATAAAGTGAAAATAATATTTACCTGATATTTTTCATCGGAATATAAGAATTATATTATTGAACAGATTTTGACTGAAATTTGCGAATACTGTTTATTAAACATTCCAAACATCAAAATACATTACTTTATTGGCTTAGGTTGGATGGTTAAGTTAATTCAGAAATGTCTTACAGAGATCTTAGAAGTAAGTAAAATTTAAAAATATTGTCATGTTTATTTATTATAAATTTATTTAGTACATAGATTTTTTCCATATAAAAACATATTTTATGATTATAATAAATTTGTATTTTAAGAAATTCAATATTTAACACACGTATAGAATTATAAAGAATTCTCGTATTCAGAAATAGCTTCCTGAAATTTAAAATTATTTTATTCATTTAACTGAACAATTTAAATTATATTTTATAAGCAAATTAAATTTCATTAAATGTCTTCATATAAATTTATTTAAAATTTAAATTATTCGGTTATTGAAAGAAAGTAATGGACATTGCAAATAATTGTAGATTATGTGGAAACTTTATGGCATCAAATATTCCAGCAGTGATGATAATGGATACTTGAAGAACAACATGATAAAGATCATCTTACTAATTAATATTTATTCTATGGTTATATATTCATTAAAAAAATGCATTTCAGGAGGACACACTTCAGTTTTATATGGAATAAGTTTTAAAATATCATTAAAATAGAAGCAGTAAAATCTGATATAATTGGTCAAAGATAACTAAAGAATGAAGCTCACAAAATTTCATTCCAAAATTTTCTTCACACACTATAGTCATCCCATCTTCCCTTTTAAAATCAGCTAACATTAGATCAGTACTATCAGATTTTACTGCTTCTATTTTAATAATAATTCAAAACCTAATCCATGCAAAACTAAATAGAGGAATTCATTCTTAAAATGTATGTTTTATATGGATATATAACCATAGAATAAATGTTTTTAATAAGCTGATCTTCATAATCTATTTCTAGTCTTCATTTTTACACTGCAAGATTACTTGATTCTTAGAATTTTTACATAATTTATTCTACTACTATTTGTTATGAAAATTTTCTTGTTTAGTTTTTAAGCTTATAAGTATTAACTGTAGTTCATTGTACAAAGATGGAACTATACACTGCCAGTTACAAACTAAAGACAAAAGCACTCCTTCCAAATTGAGTTTTCAGTGCAATTTTATTATTTTAGTTACTCATTTAACAGTTCCTGCCTAAAGTGCTGATATTTTTGTCTTTATTAACTGTAGTTTTGTAGATTGTTACTAAATTATTTATTTTTTGGTTTTTACAAAACTACAATTAAATTTACACATTAGAATTAGAAAAATTATATTAAATTTAAAAGAAATTTATACACAGTATGACTTATTAATTATAATAGCAGCATAATAATTAATCTATATAATTAAATCAGATTTTACAGAAATGATGCGTGCCTTAGGTTATCCCAGATTGATCTCAATGGAAAATTTTAGAAACCCCAATTTTTTATTGGTTGCCGAAATCCTTCAGTGGTTAGTGAAAAGGTAATATATTTTAATCTTTTTTTATATTTGTAATCAGTAATATGCAACCTTATTATGCTGAATCTGAAATTTGTCATTTCTATTACTTTGTTTAATTAATAATAGTTTAATTAAGTAGGACTCAAACAAGTCTTATTTAATTTAAGTATACATTTCTAAAATCTAAAACAAAATGAAATTACTTGAAAGATTTTATCATATATGCAAAATTTTCTCAAAGAAATAAGGATCAAAGGTGAATATTTTCCTAGATATAAGAACTTAATCCTTCAGAAATTATATATATTTTCTGAATTTAAATCTATTAGTATTTTTTTATTTTGTATTTCTAGCTAAGTTAGTGCAGTAGAGCATCAATTAATATTGTTTCACTATTACATTATCAACAAGACTAATTAAAAAATGAAAGATTTTAAGGTAGCAAAATTTAAATAAATTCCTGTTTTGTTGCATTTCTTTTCATAATAGAGAGAAAAACGAGGTGAAAAGTGAAAGGTGCTTTTATATTTGTTTTATAAAAAATAAAGTAACCATATTTTATATGAACATTAACTCAAATATACAATATTATCTATCAATAATACACTATATTAATTAAACTATAGAGCACATAAGACATTCATTCAGATTGATCAGATTAGAATGCTTCAGTTTTCCATTCAGAAGACCTGGGATCAAATTAGGATCCCATCCTTTTGAAAATTAATACAGAATCCATGCCAGGTTCATTGTTCTCTGTTCTGTACAATACAGTAAGTCTTCATGAGTATTGACATAAGATATGATGTATACATAATTGCTTTCTAACATTTTACAATTAAGGTTTACAATTAAATCGTACTTTTATTTTATTTTTTTATATTATTGAACAACACAATAATATTTATTTTCTACTACAGTCAAACCCTGATAAGACATCACCATCTGTTTGGGTACAATTTTGGTTCTAATCAGGGTTGGTGGTCTATTGAAATTGTGTAGTATAGAAATGAAAATGGATTCCGAATTTATTAAATTTAATAAAATACAGTACATTTATATTTAACATCCAAACTTAACATTTCTAAAAAAACTGTATGCTTTACAGTATAGTATATGTACAGTACTATATAAAAAACATGTCCATCTGCTGTTCTGATCCTCTACTTTGATTTCTCTGTAAAACACAATGTATACAGCTTACTGTACAGTATCCTTATTTGTTTGGTGTGCAATAAACAATAGAAACAATCTGGTTCTTATGATCTTAAATTTTCTACAACTTAGGTTGAACCAGGCTTAGAGACATATGCTTAACTAGTAACTTCATCTCGCCTACCTGCTGGTTACAAATGAATCCAGAGAGCTTTTAATACTGTATATACAAAATTGATAAACTTCAGGATATAAGTCACCTTATATGCCCTGTGGATTAACAAGGACAAATACAATATCAAAAGGAATATTTGTTTACAGGTTTCTAGTGGAGATGGCAGATGGTGTGCAATAAATGATAGAAATGATCTTATTGGGATTTGCCTATTCCATTAACATGGGGAAGATCTGTTCAACTAAATTTCTTGGTAGTCAGTGAGGATGGCAGCTTAATAGAGGGCATCTTATTGAGGTTTGACTATATTAGAATCTAGGAACATAATCTACCCTTATAATACTAGGTTAATGGGGATTTTGATTTCAGTTAATGTCATTTCAGTTAAAATTGCAATTTTCAAGAACTTACTCCCAACATTAAATAAGGACTTACTGAAATTGTTTAAAAGAATCTGACAAATATAGATAGTAAAACATTTAGCAAATTAAAAAAAATATTATTCCTTAATTTAATTTTAAAAATTACATTATAAGTGGAAGTTTTTGGGACTTTATATATTTTAAACAATAAGTTTGTTTTCTGATTTCTTAGAAAAGTTTTGATATATAAAAAATAGTATTTTAAATAATGCAGTGTTTGCCTTGATTTGTGGATTATTGAAATGCATTTTTATTTAATAAATAACTCTAAAATAAAAATTTTCTTATATCTCTTAATTATAAATAAAATAATATATTAGAGAGGTTGGCTACAAAATAAATAAAATTAGTATTCTTGTCAATATTTTCTATTATTAACAAAATAAGTAATTGAGTTCCTGAAAATTGATTTTATTAGGAATTTTTATTTAAAAATTTTATTTTGATTTAATAAATTTTTTAATTAGATTAATAACAATAGTGTAAAAATAAAATATAGAAAAGAAATAATTCTGTACATGAAAATTATTAATAAAGTTTGAGGAATATATTAATAATTCTTATGAAATTATTTTATTTTATTAATTTCCAAAACTTGATAAAATAATGAAGAAATATGAATTTTTATAGGTATGATCCTAATATTGAAGTGCCAAGTGAAATTGATACAGAACAAGATCGAGTCATTTTTATAAAATCAATTGCCCAAATTATGGTATTTAAATTTTAAAATTTAATGGTGTTATATATATAATAAATAAAATAATGGTGTTTTTATCTATTATGGTATATAATGCATAAAAAGAATTGAGATTTTTCAAAATGATGAATTCTGAAAGAAGCTCTTAAAAATATAGTGAGTTCAATAATAATATATATTCTCATCATAAAAAAAAAAAAAAGAAGCCATAAAAATTAATGTCAAATAGGATCTTAGTTGCAAGCTTTCATATCATAATTAAAAACTAAAAATATTATATATTTTTACTTACAGTTTTAGCTCTTTAAGGAGGACTAATATTTCTTCTAAATTTTTCTTAGACTATAGTGCTTTCAGCTTTTGCAAGCTCTCGTCAGTAGTCGTATTTTAATTTTTAAACTTTTTGTTCTATTATGTGTTCCTTTTTACTGATCCTCGTGACTTTTCTTTAAAGTCAATTTACATTATTTAACCGTCTATATTAGTTTCATTTTTGTCTCCTTTATAAATAATACGATCTTTTCTTCAGTTTTTAGGTGTTATGTTTTTGTACTGGTTTTTGGTGTTAGTTTTGTATTACGTTTTCGTTTTTCTTTTCTTCTTTTTCACACACGTATTCCCATGCTCTGCTTATTCTATGCAGTTCATTTAAGTTTATAATGTGTTCCCCTCTTATCCTTCTGGCCAGAACTTCTACTGCCTCCACAGTTCTAATCTGTTCTAGGTCTGTTAAGATGTTAATGTTCTGCATTTCGTCCCATTTTGGTATCGCCTTGAATGAGTTAAGCCTTTGCGCTAGAGCCGTCATTGTTTTTTCTTTTTCTTTATCTGCTTTATGCTCTTGTATCCTTTTATTTACTGATCTCACTGTTGATCCTATATATATTTCTTCTCTATTAGTGTCCTTGTTATCAATTTTAATTTGGTAAACTCCTGGCATATCTAATCTATTTCTTCGATCTTTGTTGTTCCTTGTCATATTGAAAACTGTATTCTCCTTGAAAACTGTACATTTCTCCCCGTCGCTCTTTGTAACATTTTCTTGTATTTAAGAATAATTGGGTTAGTCGCTATAGTGTATGGGTTCCATCTCGTTTCGCCCTCCGTTTTTCTTTTTTTTGTCTATTTTGTTGTTAATACTCTGCCACAATTTCAGTATTTCTTTACGCGTATATCCATGATTAACCGCTTGCTTAATTATGATTTCTAACTCTTCTTGTCTACTTTGCCAGGTAGTGCAATGGGTTTGTGTTCTATTTAGAAGGGCCCTAAACGCAGCCATTTTTATGTGCCATGGTTCTTTCGAACTTCTATGGATAAACAGAGGGACATATGCTTAAAGAGCTAAAATGTGAGTAAAAGTTATTTAAAAAATCAGCAGTGTAAAAGTAGAGAAGCAGATAATCTGTCATAATTCTGTGCATTATGTGATCAAGGATTTATTGATATTATAATCCTCGTAAGTATTTTGTTCTTTTGTTTTGTGTATTTTTTTGATGACACAAAAAAAAACAAATTTATAATTTTTAATGTTAGAAAATATTGTACGATTCTATTTATAAGAATAAATAAAATTATTATATAAAAAAGTTTTATGGTATGATTTTTATTTTGTGATAAATACAATATTTTTGTGGCCCATAGATGATATATTTATTATTCTTGACATTCAAATCATGAAAGTTTGCAAATTAATTTATGCTAAATTAAAGTAGAAATAACAGATTTTGAGGATTACAATAATCCTCAAAATTGATACTCTTACTTATTGCTTCTACTTTTGATACTTTTACTTAAAATTTGAAATATAAAAATAAATATAATAATACAAAGTATTTATAAAAATATTTAAGAATGAATAAATAAAATAAAATAAATATTGTTGAGAGATTTACTTGTAATCCTGTAAAGTTACTCTTTTCCCGAAACTTGCAATAACCTAACAGATGAGTAACTTTATGTCCAGAGTTCGTAAATAACTATTATAGCTAAAGTGCCGGTACTGGACTTACTAGTTTAAAGAAGAGTCTTATTCTAAATTCAACTGAAACGAACTATTAACTTCCAATAAAAAAGAAATTTATTAATTCACCATAATAATTCACAAGACAATAATTAACAATTAAAAAACTTCTATTTACCTCTATAATATGAAAATAATATTTTAACAAAATATTATCAAAAGAAAAGATGCCTTAATACAAATATCAAGTTACTCTAACTTATTCTATCCTCCAAAACTACAATTCAATTTTTACTATAATCACCTATCTTTGTTTTCTAATTAGACTTTTAAACATTCATGTCATGGTCTTTGTAATTAAAATAATCCTACTGACAATGTGATTATACTGACCACTCTTTAAATCCAATTCGGAATCAGTACTAATCTGCATACCACTAGACGATGACGATCATTTCCAAGATGACGACAAGTTCGAATGTTCGTTAGGATCGTTGAAGGAGGAAATGGACCATTCTTAACTAAAAAAAGATTAAAAATCCAAGTTTAAAGCTAAGTGAAGAGAAAAGAGGTAGGAAAGAGGTCCACACCTCACAAGTCTACTCTCAATAATATACAAAGTGTTCACAATCATCCTCACAAGAAGATTGGAAAACACTGAATTCGTACCAACCAAAAGAATAAGCTAGATTTTATAAACGCTATTCGAAGAACTGTCAAATAACTGAACGAAAAATACAAAGAATTCCACATCACTATTCTATGTGAAATTCATAGACTACAAGAAAGCATTTGACTCAATATCTATAAAGGCAATCCTGTGGAGACACGGAATTCGGACCTGCTATAGAATGCCACCCCCTAATTCAACGGGAGTGCATTTTAAAGAATAGACTGCCGTGGGTTGTGTTTATCCCGCGGTTGGTCGGAGGTGCTCGGTCCTCCGCAGCTGAGAAAAAAGAGAATAAATAATTTTAAAATTAAAAGGACAGTTAAGCATCAACCTATCGGCGCTATTATGTGCGAAACTTCGTCCCTAGGATCGTAAATATCGATACAAAAGAGGTTACGTATTGCGGACGAAATATCGTGCTGG
>WUQG02010516.1:0-11893 GCA_011317285.2 Androctonus mauritanicus
AATTATTTGCTTATTAATAAACTATAAAGTTGTATTCAATCGAGTAGCCATCGCTATGTTTCTATGTCATAAAATAGATTAAAGTACCAGTTTATTGGTCAGATTATAGATGACGGTTCTTGCCGTTGCTGAAAAGTTGAAAATAATTCATTCCAGTGCGTTGCGGTTTTACCGCGCGATTATGACGTCAAAACCGCACTGCTTTCGTTATCAGCGGATTTTCCGTTGCGGTTCCGCACTAGTGGGAACCGGCCTTTAACTGTTAATAATACTCATTACGTTATCCCAGTATGGAAAATAGCAGAACTTCCACTAAAAAACTTCGTTTTATAAATATAATCAACTTTTATTTCAGAAATTTGAATATAAGCAAGTCTTACTTTTTATTACCGATTTTTTTATTTTAAATCTCACCTTATGTTTTGGTAAATTATAATAAATTTGCATAATTTTCCTCTCTATACGCCTTGGAATTTCAAAAATTTAAGCAAAAAATAAAAAATAAATTACACAAATAAGAAGAAAACTGTTGCACAACTAATGCTTAATTCGTAACTTACATACAGTATATGTTGTTTTCGATTGGAGCTGTTATCGATTTTAGTTCCTGATATTCAATACTCTCTCCAAGAACAATTATTTTCAATGTAACTAGTTGTATTGATAATAGGAAATCTTGGAATAAATACTGTACTGAAAGTCAGGAACTAAAATCCATATCAATTCCAAATGAAAATATGTTTCAATCAGGCGTAAAATTTTATGAATATTATCTATCAGAAGCATTAATGTTTCGGTTTTTGAAGATCGTTATACATTATTTTCATTCATTTTTATTAAGAAAATTGAGCTTAATTTTAACGGGCATTTAATTTTTACTAATCTAAAAATGTCCATTATAAACACCAGTTAAAAATACTATATACATATATAAAACATATATTTGATTGTTTGTTTTGTGTTTTATCGAATGATCTAAACATGTACTGTACAAGCTTTTTTAACCTCCATACTTGGCACGGTTCTTTCTGATGATCCGTCTTAAATAACTCAGTTAATCAATAATTTTTAGAATAAGTATCAAAAATAATCGAGTAATAAAACTGCTAATATCATTTACATTATTTGAATGCATCTTCATTTTGCATTATTCCGTTACCAATTGCAGAAAAAGAAGAATAAACATAAATAATAATACTCTGAAACTCTACATTATCCTAAAACAATACCAGAAGCTTCAGTTTTCTTTATAATTGTAATTTATTAGAAATCATTAACTGTTTAATACATTATGGTCAGAAATAATTATCAATATTTAAGTTTACATTGAATCATTTATTCATTCTAAGTGAATTTTTTTTATCTTTTCACATCAATTGCAGATAATAATTTAAAGTAAATTTTATATTTAAATGGTACTTACGTTTTAAGAATAAAATACTAGCAGTCATTTATCTATTTTTTTATTTTTAGAATATTTAATGCATTGTATAAACATTGAGTTATTCAAAATTTAATTATTAAAGTATTTAATAATTCCTTATAAAAATTTAAATAAATTTTACATTTTTAAAATATATAAATCTTTTATTATGTAGACTGTTGTTATGTTATCTACAGTATTTATAAATACATTTTTATTAATGACCAAATTATTTTTTCAGAATGAAAATTATTCAGTCCAAAAAGGTAAGAATTTTTAAAAATAAAGTTTAATTTAATATTTAGACATTTTAATTTCAGTTTAATTCTTTCAATCTGAATTATAAAATAAAATAAAAAAATTAAATCAATACCCAACTCTTGCAGTAGATGAATTATATTTTAATAAGATTATAAAACATTCGTATATTTTAACGTATAAAATATCCATAAAAGAAAATTAAAAGTTAATGGTATTAAAACTACAGTATAGAAAAATTTATTTATGAAACTGAGAATATAATAAATAAATAATTTTTCTTTTAAGATTAAAAGAGTCATCATCGGCTTTTATATAATAATAATAGTAATTTGTATTACAGTATTATTATTATTAACTATAAAAATTATTATTATTAAATAAATTATTATTAAATGATGTATAATTTATTTAATTTTTTTTAAATATTAAAACAGAGTATTTTCTGAATTTAAAATCTAGAAACCTAATTAAATTGTTAGACGACAGAGTTGAAGAGAATGTTGTAGAACAAATATACTTCCTCAAAATAAATTATATTATATAAAAGGAATATTATCATTAAATTATTTAGATAAGAGACTGAATGAAACCTTCAAAAAATATTTACTCATTTCAGGAAAAATTTATAAAATTAATAACATAATATTCATTTTTGACTATAATTAATCTTCTTCTTCTGTTGATGTTGATTCAATGGGCACATTCTTTTTTGTTCAAAAATGAAAGTAATAAGGAATTATTATTAGCAAATCTATATATACACGTTATAAAGTTTTTACTGAATGTAAAAGTAGTAGCCATGTAAACAATATTTTAAATAAGTATATATTATACACGGTATATCAGAATTTCATACAACAAATAGATACATAGTATTCTACAGTTAAAACAATCAAAATTTTTTATATAAATATATAGTTTTAACTGCTTCGATACCAATATATGACAAAGGATACAAAATTACAGATATGTAATATGAAAAAAAAAAATAAAACAAGTCTCTGTATTTTGATATAACTTTATTGCAATTAACTTAATACCATACGATCGTCAAATATATTTTGCAGAGGGATGTAAATTGACCCCCATCAAGATAACTTTGATCCAGTATTGCGCTATGAATTCCTAATTTCCTGAAAGATATGCTCATTATAAATGATTGTCCCACTGCTGCAATGGCATGCCATAAGTCGTCCTGCGTGTTGCAGCGTTGGAAGTGTTCACTGAACAGTGATAATTGCATTATATTATATTCGTACACAATTAATGAATGAGCGAATGTTTACTCACTTGTCAGTTCAATGTCGGCCCCTCTTACATCCTACTAATGTTGTCATATTTCTATAATGAATCAATTAAAACTATATTTTTATATAAAAAATTTTGCTTGTTTTTATCTGTATCATGCATCTGTTTATTGTATGCACTTCCGATATACACTGCATTTTTCATGTGGGACAGTGACATAAAGAATTTTTAGAATTTCGAAAGCCCATAATCCTATAAAATTATAAAGACATCATAATTAAAAGATCATGATTACTTTCCTTTATCAAGCTAGATCATAATTAATTTTGAATTATGAAATAGCTTGATAAAAAGAAACAGCTCTCTAACATTTGAATATTATATTTTTCTTGAGATATTTTGAAGACTGCATGACAAATAGTTCGATAAAGAAAGGAATTTTCATAATACGATTTTTATAAATTTATATCTGTATAATTCATGTAACGGTTATAATATACTGTAATTTACGTGCGATCGTTTCAGAGATTTTGCTATTTTAATACTTTTTTGTTACGTGATAGAATCAGGACATTCAAATAATTAATATACTGTAAATATATTTTGGATAATATTTTAAAATGTGAATGTTCTGTGATATTTGATTCTACAGCTATTTTTAAAGTAGCTTAAAAACTTCCTAAATTTATTAACTTTAAAGAAATATTTAATTATTTAAAATAGCTTTAATCATTTTAATAAATTATAAATATCTTTTTTTACAGCCGTATTTTATAGAAAATTTTTTGTTACCAGCACTTGAATCTGAAACATTTGGACAGAATCTGTGTTGGATTGACAAATACAACGGTATATTTAAAATACTGTGGGATGATAACAGAAAATCAATTAATAAATTCTCCGGAGGAACTTCAGAAATATTTTTGGTAAAATAATTTTGATTAAATGGAAATTCCAGTGTGTCATTAATTTTATTAATATTATTGTTTTAGAATGTTACAGAAATAATATACAAATTTCATACTATTAGGCCTATATCAAATTTAGGGCCTAACTTGTTTATTGTTGCGAAAAAGGTTCATTAAATGAAATATTAATAAAATAATATGAAATATTGAAAATGAATGAAATATAAAAAAAGATTTTAGTATCTCATCTAAAAATATAAGATATTTAGATCAACACAAATTGAAATAATCAATATTTACGAAATATAATATTGAAACTAGTATTGCTCCAGCTCCTCATTTTCAAATTCTAATTTCTCCAAGAATTTTATAATATCAAAAGGTACAATTAATAAATTGATATTTGGCATAATATAATTCAAAAATTCAATATTTCTCTAACTATCACTTTTAAACTTGAATTTTCTCAAAAAATTTTATAACACGAAACGAAATTTTTACAGCACAAAACGAACATAAAACAATACAATAAATTTATTTGAACATATTTCAAAATATTTGGACATCAGCATTTCTCTAGACACAAAATTCAAACTTAAATTTCTTTAAGAATTTTACAGAATTAAATAAAATTTTTGCACCACAAAAAGACAAGAAATATTCCAATAGTTGGCTTATTCCAATTATATGATGGATGCCTTGCATTTCAAACATAAAACAAATTTTTTAGCAACACATTAAAGTATTTTTGATATAGAATAGTTGTAAGCAACGATTAATAATTTTACTGTAGGCCTATTACTTAAATAAATAAAATATATTTTTAAAATATTTAAATTTTAATAAATTACTAAATTATATTATTGTTCTTGTTTCGGTTTGGCAGACATGGCTAAAAATAAAAAACAACGATAAAAGAATTGGAAAAGCTAAAGACATCTTCAGAAGTGCTCTATATTCAAAAGAAAAAGAGGGAATATTAAAACGATTAAAGAATATTGAAAATTATAGATGCTATCAATATCTAGAGAAAAGTAAGTCATTTAAATCAATCAAATTTTTTTCTTTTGCATCTTTTACATTCTTTTGTGATGATAAATGTCATAGTGAAAGAAGGAGAGCATGAAAATTATTATGTCGCGCTGTAAAATCGGTTAAAGAGTTTTACATCTCTATGATTAGAGCATTTTTTTTAATAAAATGCAAAATGTTTATGATTAATTGTTCCAAAAAGTAAAGACTAATGTAACTTATTAAAAGATAAGTTGATTATAAAATGCAAGATATACAACTAATTCTAAAGCATGTAATGTATATACAGTTTGAAGATTTGA
This sequence comes from Androctonus mauritanicus, assembly GCA_011317285.2. Classification (NCBI taxonomy): domain Eukaryota; kingdom Metazoa; phylum Arthropoda; class Arachnida; order Scorpiones; family Buthidae; genus Androctonus; species Androctonus mauritanicus. Next base: position 5,175 of record WUQG02010516.1, read on the forward strand.
AAATTAAAGAATTTATATAACAAAAAGTACCAAGGTAAAGTAATTCCTATTTTCTACTATTTTATGTATTTACATAAAATCAGAGAGAAAATTTTTAATAAAAGGAGAGAGGGTATTCAAATTTGTGGCGTCACAATTAGGGAGATCAAGCTTGATGTGACGAAAAATGACGAATGGAAGTCAAAAAGCGTTCAAAATAACGTGGCGTAGTTTATGGAAGTTTAATTTCTTTGTCGTAATCTTGTTCGGATTAAAAGAAATGGCAGATCATCGATTTCCGGAAAATCAGTTGTCGACTTGTATTGAAAAAACTGATTTGAATGGTTAAAGCTTTAAAGAAATTAATTTTCTGAAAGTTAACAATTTTTTTCGTAAAAGAATGAATTAGTTTATTATTTTGTTGTCAAAAATAAAGCTATATTACTGAATATAATTATGGTAAATATTTTGTGAATTTTATTATATAACATTAGTAATTTGGCATGAAAAACAATTATTTTCGCAAAAATATTATATTTGAATTAATCATTGTAACGTGCTGAAATTGGAAAAATTAAGATCGAAAATTTGAAAATCTGATACTAAAAATTCGTGAAATTTTTTAACTTGATAAATCCATATTTTATTGCATTTAAATTTAATTTGTACTGTTAACATTACAGTTGACTAACTGATTTAATTCGCTATTCCTATTTAAATTATTATTATTATTATTATTATGCAGAATTAAGTTTAAGTTCGAATTAAATAAATACTATAAATTAAATAATTAATAATATTTATTAAATAGAATAAATTATTTCATTTTTTCTTTAAATAATCTTTAAAATTAACACTTTAATAATCAAATTATAAATATAATAGAATTAATTTAGTTTTTTATTAAGAATAAAATAATCCTTTACAGCTGAAAATAATATTGACTTACCATCCGAAACGACTAATCCTCAATTCTTACCTTCGGATTCACAGACGGAATTTAATAATCAAAATTGTATTTTTCATTCAAATATTTCAACAGGAGTTGATTACTCTGTGGAGGTTCCTAACAGATTACAGAACGACTTACAGACCTATTCGGAAAAGCAAAATCCCTCAGATATAAGTGACATAATAAATTATTTCCAAGAAACTTATGTGAGTTACATATCTTATAATTATTACATAAAAATAATTTTATTTGATTTTAAATTAAATTATAAATACTATATATAGAATAAAATTTATCACTTATTTAGTTTCTATTAATATATGATCCTAAAGTTGATCCCCATACAAAACGCGGGATATATTCCGCGTTATATGAATCCGTGTTATACGAGCCGCATACATTATACATGAATCATATATCAAAAATTCGGAAATATCAACAGTAATTGAGATAAATAAATTCTAAACATACTTAAACGCGGCATTCTAAACATGTAGTTAGCTATAGTATTATAATATTACAGTATTATTGAGTTGGTAACAAGCATTTCATCGTCTGCCATTTAATGAACAGTATCATGCACGCCCTCTGGCCTCGATGGTTTCATCAGCTAATTATATAAATAACTTTTATTTTTTATATATTCGTTATTTAATTAATATATTAAATTTTTTAATATTAAATATAATTTTTTAATTAAAATGTTTAATTTACAAATAAAATGATATTGGAAAAATATTTCATGTGATAGTTCAATTACAGTGTGAATATGCCAAATTTACCCAATATCAAACTATACAAGAATGTTTTATCGCATTATAGGATCGCTGTCAGAATTTTTTCGTCGCGTTATAGAAATTCTTGTCGAAGGTTTATTATATATATATTAAATAAGTAAAATTTAATTGGTTAACATCATTAAAAGTAGTTTCATATTTTCTACAAATAATAAAATATTGCTGTGAAATAATAAATAAAAGTGAAATTTTTGATAGAAATTCGAAATTTTTTTCCTCAAAATTATCTCTAAAAATATTTATATATATTTAAAATATATAAAAATATAAAAATAAAAATGTCTAATCTTTATAAGAGTAAGTTATTTATCTATTATAAAAAGTTTTGATTGATAAAGTTGCGGGTATGAAATATTTGTCACTTTATAAATTAGATATAAATTAAAGATTTAAAAGTATTAAAAGTCAATTTTATAACATAATAATTTTTACGGAAGGAATTATCTATCAACTAAAAAATTAACAATTTAAATTAGAGAATTTGACTCTCCTGCCATCTGTCGATAAAATTATTTAACAAAGTTTATAATAATTTTATTGATAGACGACGACATAAGTCAAATTGTTTACTAACTTCAACATTTTATTTTATAGTTAATAGATAAAGCATTCAATAAAACTTTATTATATTTTAAAATTAACGTTTTATATATATATTTAAATAATGGGTGTTTATAAAAATTGATTTTCTCTGTTAAAAACAAATTATTTATCTATGCAAGCAGTTCTCAAACTTTATTCATTTGCGTATCCCTTGGGAACCCAATTCTATAAATTGCACTCTTAACATTTGCAAAATTTTGGTGATTATTATAATTGTTGTAATTTATCCCTTTTCCCGTCATTATTCAATTTTTTTCGTGTAATCTTGAATGTCTTAGCACGGACCCTACTGGAGGACCCGGGTTCGCGTCCCGGGTCTGGTAACTCCTGAAAAAGTTTTTTGGGGTGCTGGGCCCGGCCCGGCGATCCCCCTCCTTCACCATCCGGCCTCCCTCCACGGCTGTGGGTGCAGCCCGTGGTTGGAACTGGCTCCGTCCCTTAGTAATCTCCCTGATTGGAAAGGGACGTAAAATATGCATTAAAAAAAGCACGGACCCTAAGGATACGTGTAATCTAAGTTAGAAACCACTGACTTATAGGAAATATATCGTATAAATAGTAGCAATACAGCCTGCAGGATGGCCTGGCCATAGAAGTAGAATTTATTTACTATATCATCTTACCAACTTGGAGGATCCAGATTCAATTCTGGAGCACTTCCGATTTTCAGGAGGGATCCGGGCACGGCCTATTGTATCCCAACCGGTTACAACAGGCCGTGCCCTTTATCTTTCCGGTTAATTTCATCATGAGTGATGATCAATTTGTAGTGGGTTCTAAAAGTAGGGTAAAGATTTTGGGAAGGATCATAAAACACTAAAAATAATGTCATCGGATATATTAAAGCATCATTGGAATAATAATTCTGGGATTAGTCACAAAATCTCAAAGGTGAAACCATTGCCGCATTGATCGTGACGAAACAATGGATTATGCCACGAAAGAGGAGTGATGTATGGTATTCTGTGATGTCATTACAATATAATAGTTGATATAATTGTCTATGTAGACAAATAAGATAAAATTATATGCCAGAAATGTCCAAACAACAGACAATCTGACTAGTGTACGGTATTATAAAATTAGTAAGAGTGTCCCGAATTATTTATCCGAAATTTTTGGATTAAGAGGCACTGCAATGATTCTAAGCTAAGTACAATAGTCACTGACTGACTCATATTACAGGTATCATTATAGCCAAAATTCAATTCTCTGTAACTTTAGTCTCAAGTTAAATATTATTAATCTGATAATTGTATTCAAAAAGTCTTCAATAGGATAACCAACTGCCAACTTTTAAGATTCAAATCTAATTAATAAAAGTACTAGAGCAGTTTAAAAATTGCCAAATATCAGCAAGAAATTTGTCATGTTTCTTCTCTTTCGCCTCCTATGCAGATATCTATACAAGTCGGATCATCCAACTGATATCGATGAAATTTGGAATATAAGCATTTCTTAAATTAGTTGACAGCCTCTGAAAACATCAGCACAATCGGGTCAAAATAAAGGGAGGAATAGTGGGTCCATTTTCCATAAACATCTGTATACCATCGCATTGTTTAATCTCTTTTGACCAAATTTGGAATATAGTATGTATATACTGTATATTATACCTCAATTAAAATCATCTGAAAATTTTGGCCAAATTAGGCTAAAATTAAAACGTGTAGAAGAAAACGATTCTTTTCTTTATAGATTACATTGTTCAACCGATTTTGAACAAATTTGGATTATAAATGTTCCTTATATTATTTAAGACTTTTGAAAAATGCAGCTCAGTAAGGCCAAAATAAAGGGAATAGGAAGTTTTTCATTGTAAACTCTTCTACAAATCGCATCCCTCAACCGATTTCGATCAAATTTGGTATATGTATGTTTATTGCTTTACTTAATATTTCCTAAAAATTCTGATTCAATCGGATTAAAAACAAAGAAAGTACAGTAAAACCTCGATTTTACGGACTTCGGATTTTACGGACACCATCCCAAAAAATAAAATAAATAATATTAATACAATATTTGTATAAAATGTCTACAGTATCGAGATCCGCCAAGCTCGATTAAATTAAATTAAATTAATTTAAAATACTCTGTGTAAAATAATAGTTTTTAGGCATAAATCACATTAATTAGTACAGGTATGTTAAAAATAAATAATTAATGTTTATAAAAAAATTTTACTTCGATTTTACGGACTAATCTTGCTCCTATAGTCCGTAAAATCGAGGTTTTACTGTACTTATCCTTTGAAACCTTAGATCAATAAAATTTTGAATTTAAAAATAACAAAAATTGTTTTTATTTTTACTTTATTAAAATTCATAGTGTTGTTTGCTGAGCAATAAACGTTCTGAATAAAAAAATAAGAATCTAATTTAAAATTATTAATTTATCATAATTTACAAAATGAAATCTGAAAAATCGATTTATTTAGTTTATTATGAAAAATCGTTATTTTTTATAATTTTTTTTCATACTGTATATTCAATAGTATAATCAATAGTAATGAGCAATCATCTACAACTATCGGTAACTAACAACAAATGAATTGGTAAATTTCTTCTTGTGGATATTTCCCAATTTTTAGATGTTCCCTATTCTTTTTGAGACTTCCAAATATGTCATTCTAGAATCATTAGATATACTGCGCTAAAGATATTCCAGCTATGAAATTATACAGTATATACAGTATATATTTTATATATTATACTTTTATATGTTCACAATTGCGTGCTGAAAAGAGAAAGATTTATTACTTACGCTCTAGTGTAAAATAAAGATTTTTTTACTTCCACTCAAAAATACTGTGTTCGTTTTCTAAAGAACAAAGCCGAAGTGAAGTTCTTGCGTGTAATGTAGCGTGTGTTGCTAACATCAAACACTATGCAAACAATGATATCATCAAGAATGTGTAATACGTATGTATCACATGAATTATTGCGATATAGCATAGAGAATGGAGACCAATGAGACCTATATATATATTCAATATTTGAACAATAACAATGAAAAATATTAAATAATTTTAAATCACATATATTCTAACAATTTTCAACAAATTAATATTGTAAACCAAGAGCGGGAAAACTATGGCCCGCGGTCCGTGCACAAGTGTAAGATTTTTTAAAATTTTACCACAAAAATTTTAAATTATATAAACAAGCAACATAATTAAATTTAGATTTTGTACGCTGAAGCGCTCCCTTTAAAAAAATCTGGAGTGTGCCCATTCTACTTTCCGATACTATTTTGAATAACCTATTTGGGACAACGGATTTTGAGGCAATGGCAGTGATAGAGAGTGGCCGTGAAAATTCGTTGAAAATAGAACGTCAGTTTCCGGCTTGATCGCAATATTTTCCTCTACTATGAATAGCTTAGGTATCGGAAAGTAAAAACATATTTTTATATGCGCCCCGCTAAAGACCTTGCAGAAATCCACGTGGGCCGTGGTCAGAAAAGTTTGCCTACCCCTGCTGTAAACTATATATCTATTTATATAGTGCCCGATATAATGCATATATCTAAATACTTTCATTAATTTTTTTCTATTTCAAAATATAAATAAATGTAATGTTGTATACAAATATTATATAATTGATATTGTTTTACATATTTTAAAATTCCTTTCCAATCAGGAAAATTACTAAGGGGCCAACTATCAGTTGCACCCACACCCGTGAAGGGGGATCGGATGGTGAAGGACAGGGATCGCCAAACCGGGCCCAGAATCCCGAAAATTTTTCAGGAGATGCGGAACGCGAACCTGGATCCTCCTGCGTGACATGCCAACATGTTACCACTCGGCCATCCGGCCACACCCTGTGATTACTAAGCGGCAAGAAACAACAACCGAATGGCTGCATGGTAAAGTAATTGCTTATTACTTTGAATAATCCCATACCATCAATTTGTCAAGAGGAGTATGCGCTCATCCTTCATTTGATGACCGACTTCATCACAAGTGTGGGCAGTAGGCATTAGAATACTCTGTCGCATAGTAACATCTAGTTTGAAAGCGGAATTCAAATAACGTAAAAAAGAAAAATTATCAACAGTGAATAACCTAAAAAAAGAGAGGACATCAGAGACGATTAAACTAATATATTTTTCCAACCATAATCCACATGTCGGCCGGATTGGTCTCATGGAAACGCTTTGGAAGACCCGATTCAATATTCTGATCCCATCTCTTGGAAAATTTACCATGGGATCCGGGCTTGCCCCTCGATCTCCATCATCCGTAATCCGATTATACCTGACGATAGCATCGGAAGGCAGTATTGGGTCTAGGGGAGAGCCAAAGTTCATTTATATCACTACGCGGATGATATAGTTCACTAAATTCTTTGTGATCTTATAATAAATTTCCATAAAATTATGAT
>WUQG02010527.1:0-11893 GCA_011317285.2 Androctonus mauritanicus
GCGGCATTCCCAAACAAGCTTTGAAACAAAGCGAGAACCATCAAGTGCTTTAAGAGCAGCCTGACTATCAGATAGGACAGGCACACCTATAAAATAGTTCTGAATATATATGAAATAAAAAAATTATTTTTAATGACTAACTAGTATTTCACATCTGTAATATTAATACAGAAACTGAGATTACCAATATCTAAAATTCTAAACTTCATAAAAAGTTAACTTGTATTTCTATATTTATTTACCTTTTTAATTATTTTTATTTGATTTAATTCTAAAATACCACAAAAATTCAACAATGTAAATTCAAGAAAAGTTAGATTGCATTAATACATCATTTCTGCTTTCAGTTTATATTCTGGCTGAAAAAGATCCTGCTAATATGTCATTCAACTGATTATTTTAAAAACCAGTCTTGGACAGTTTTAAAATGTTTTCAGAAAAATATTAAAAAGTTTCAGAAAAATCTTTACAAATATATGATAATTGTTAATTTGCACACTATAAGTAAGAATTAATGCATGTTATTATGAATTAAAAAGGATTTACTTACTTAACAGGTAAATCCTTTGAAAAAAAATCATATAATTCAAAATTGTGTATTCTGAAGTCCAATTTTTTAGTTCCAAATACTTTAAATTAACAAGATTTTACTGTACACTATATTAGGAGTGTCCTATTATATCCAATGCAAATGAAAAACAAAAATAAATTTTATGTTTAATTTGGTGCCTCAAAATAGAGTTATTTAATCTTAATAACTTCTATATTATCTGACTACTAATTTATCTATATGAATAAACTACAAATAAACATCAATATTTTGAACTGTATGACACAATAAAAAATACTAAGATAACTGTGATCTGTATCAAGAGATTTTTATGTTTTAAACTGTCATATTGGTAATTTATAAATTTATTAATTTTCATAAAATTCATAGTCAATTTTAAAATCAATAATTCAGTATAACATTAGTTTTAGAATAATTAATATAATATATAATGATTTAATAGGAAATCTGAAAATATGAAAAAATTATTGATTCTGAAATTTACATTACTTATTATAAGTATTTTATTGTAATATGATCACATGAAAAAATGCTTTGTTTAATTATGAATCAGGATCATTAAGGATAAACAACAGAAAAAAGTACAAAAGGAAAACAGCAGAAATAAAAAAAAATTATGTTTCTCAATATTATAAAAATTACAGATACTCCTCGACTTACACAAATTCAACTTTATGTAAAAAATTCTGATTCTAAATGTTTTTTAAATAATCATTATAATTTAATACAACATTAATGATAATAATTAATGATTCTACTATCAATATCATCATCATCATCATAACTATCATAATACAATGTATATTATATATATATATCATTATATATATTGTATTAAAATAATTATTGTATTTCCTTCTTTGTAGATAGGCAAAACATATACAATATGTTATTAATGTTGTTTTTAATTTTATCATAATAGTTACATAATAGTTTATGTAAATTCGACTTACTTAATATTTTTAGGTACTTAATATTTTTAGGAACTTAAGTCTTATGTAAGTCGAAGAGAACCTGTATACAGAATATCAAGAACAAGAATGAAGAGCTAATTAAAAAAAATCATAATATGAAATAAACAAACTTTTCTATAAGAATATATAAAGCTATTCTAATTATAAATAAATTCTTTCATATTGCAAATAAGAATTTAGCAAATTATGGATAAATAATAATTTTTCCCAAAGAGTAAATTTGTAAATTTAAAAAAAAAAAACTATAAATTTATTTAAAATTCAAAATTAAAGAATATTTTTTATTATTATTAATATAAAAATAAATACTTAAATTAGAAAACAGACCTTGTTTTGTTTAATTTCAGGATCATTGTGTGTCTATTTTCTTACCTGTCCCCTACAATCTCCTGAGTATAGTTTTGTTACTATCTCCAGAGCAGCTAGAGATGAACATTGACGATCCCTTCTGGCTGAAGTACAACACCAGTAACTACATTTTCCTTAATCTACTTATACACAAAAACTTACAATATCAGCAGAAGAAATGTCTATCCAGTAAAGTTTAAACGTGCTTTATTTCACCTCTAAATACAGGCAGTGTGGCAAGATATGCAAGCCACAATATTTCTCACTAGATAGAAGCATGACAAATATTGATTCATAATTGACAATTATGTTCACACACCAATAGTCATATGCAAAAAAAAAGAAAAGAAAAAAGATGCAAAAGTAAGTAAATTGCCGAACAGAATCTATTAGTTATGAAGATACATCATTCCTACATACAATTTTGTAAGTTCTGTGAACAGACAATCTGTTCTAAATGCAGGATTTCTATTATTTGTGATTTATTTCTAAATGCAGGATGGACATTTCTTTTTTTGCTGATCTACTTAAAATTAAATGTGAGTGCTATCACAAAGATAAATAGGATCATGCACCTCTATTTTGCGTCCCTCAACCACAGTGCCGTTCAACTGCTCTCGTGCTCGATCAGCATCTGCACTATTTGCGAAAGTTACAAAACCGAATCCCTGCATGCATGAGACAAACAAGAAACATGCATTAATGTCCGTGCACCAGAACAGAATTTGGCCTGCAAAGAACAAGGAATTTTTTTTTTTTTTTTTTTTTAATCACTCAGTGAAGACAAAAGCATCAGCTCAATCAGTTGGTACCAGTGTCATAAGCCCTCATGCAACACAGACCTGGCAGGGCACTCTCCAATTATTGACAAAATAGATCATTGGAAAATATGTCAATAAATAATGACAGAAGGATGAAAAAGGTCATTATTTCTGATATAGCCAAATTTAATTTTAATAATTTTTTCCATTTGGCTGTATCAATTAAGGATATTGAAATAATTTTAGAAGGAATTGGGGAAAGGCAGGTAAAAGAAGTTATTCTTTGGGGATTTGGGGATAATTTTAATAGTTTACAATACTAATATTTCCCCAAAGCTCCATGCTACCATGCTTATTGATATTTAATATGGGAAAAGACTGAAGGATATATTTAAATAAATTAAATTTTGGAATGGACTCTGTGCCCTCTTTTTAAAATGATTATTTTATATAGAAGATTGAATTTTAGATTGTCAAAATAAGTGCTGTTATAAATATTTTTTTAATGTTATTTAAATAAATATTTATAAAATAACAAATTTGATTGATGGTAAAAATGATTTTATCTCATGCTGATTTTCAGTAATTATAAAAAAAAAATTAATTTCACTGTTGCAAAAAATTTCATATTTTATTTATAAAAAAAGTATTTTCATTTACTATAAATATCTAAACCACCAATGATTTTTTAAATAAAAAAATATTATATTTGTTTTTAAAATAAATATTTTTCATAAACATTATGAAGTAATTTATGTAAAAATAATTTCAATAAAATCATTATAAAAATTTTTATTTCATTCCAATAATGATTAAATGACTTATTTCTTTTTATAAAATTGTATCTTTTAATTTAATAAATAATATAGATTGAGCATTAAGTTTAATAATACATAAACTAACTCTCTATACCCATATATCCATGGTATTGCATTTTATTTTAATTATCATTTTTTCCATTTGATTGTATCAATTAAGGATATTGAAATAATTTTAGAAGGAATTGTATAAAGGCAGGTAAAAGAAGGTTTTCTTTGGGGATTTTAGATAATTTTAATAGTTTACAATATTAATATTTTCTCAAAGCTCTATGCTAGCATGCTTATTGATATTTAATGTGGAAAAAGACTGAATAATATATTTAAATATTCATTCGTATATATAGGTGTTCCCAAATTACAGGGTCAAAATAACACAGATGGTAAAGGAACCTAAGAGAAGTATTTTGAGATAGGGAACCTATGATTGGAGTTGTCTGCACAAAATCTTGAAATTTCAGGTGATTCAACCCAAGTGTATGTACACATCAAATTGGTGATGCCAACAATACCAACTCTGTGACAAAAATTATAAAAACATTTCTATTTCATCAATAATTTATTTCCTGAAATGCCAGCAATTATAAATAAGCATTTTTATGATAAACATCTGATTAACATGGAAATAAATAACAGATTTAAATGATAGTAAAAATGATTTTATCTTATGCTGATTTTCAGTAATTATAAAAAAAATTAATTTTACTGTTTCGAAAAAAATTACATAATTAATAATTAGATTGGGGATGGCCTAATGGCTATTGCAGGATGTGAAATAGTTATTAACATTTTTTAATAATTTTCACATCATTTTCATAGTTTGATTGAAAAGATAAAATGTAATAAATGAAAATTTATTTAATTGTTAATATGCAATAATTTTAAACATGCTGTTTTACGTGAACTAATATTAAAGTAACAAATTTTTATGTTAATATAAACTAAATAAGTGAAACATACATTGATAAGTAAGTAATTTGTTTTATTTTTTGCAGTCTCAATCTCATAGCAAGTATATAAAGTGACAACCACTAACAAAATGATCATTACATCATAAAACATGCTCTTGACCACAGTGCCATGATAATGCATGCATTTTATGATGTTATGATTGTTTAGTCTGTTTGAAGTAGTGCAGGCTTTGTAATGTTTGTTTGGTGCTGAATGCATACTCAACAAATAATTGCCATATCAGAACAATAAGATCAGATACTATTGTTTATTGTATTGAGAGAGATGGAGCACTACATAACAGAAAGCTGCGGGTCTATGTTGCTCTTAGCAAAAATCATCTCTCTATACAAACTATTTGACGTCAGTGAGCAAATATCACTTCTGATTGGTTGTTCCATTAGAGAGAGAATTTCCTTAATCTAAGTCAAATTTTGCAGTACTTTTAAGAAGACAATTTGGTCAGAGACAACTTTTTATCTTTTTAAAAATTCTCTCTGCAGAGTGATAGCTTTAACTATATCTCAGCAGTGACAATCAACATATAGATGTTTTAAAAGAAGAAATAATATGTAGTTTCATTTGGAATAGGATATTTAAGGGCCATTAAAATATTTGAAGTGTTTTGGATGATCTATTTTTTTTTTAAATTAATTATTAATTGAAAGAAATGATGATGTGATTTTGTAAGGAATTAGTCAAATTTACACATATTGATTGAAAGACACTTTTATCAGTTGAAATACATCAGCATTGTAGTTTTTCTTTGGTAGAAGATTTCAACAAAATATTGAGGATAATATTCAATTGTCTATTAATCAGAATTATAACATGTTTTAAGCTATTATTCATCATTTAGGACATTATTCTATATTCTCATTTTCTAAACATCTTTGAATAATAAATGAAAATTCAAACAGAATTCTATGAATTAAATGTATATTTTTCATAAAGTTATTTTTACAATTTAATATCAGTATTTAAAGTTTAGTTAACAATTATATTATTAATGTTTTAAAATATTTTATGTTTAAGCAAAATTTTACTTTGACTGCTGCCACTTGTCAATGCAAATTAACATTGTATTTAGATTGAACATAAAAATTTTGATATGTTAAAATGTTCGTATTTTTGCTAATATTTGCAATTATAAATAACAACTAATAGAATCAGTTAAAAATATAAAAAGTAACAAACACATCTAAATTCTTGAACAATGACAACATTCAAAATAAAATCTTACCTCAGTGGCATTATTTTTTATTGTAAACACTGGTATTATTTGCTTTAAATACAAATATTTTGCTACTTTTGTCTTTCATTATTGGTGAATGTTTCTTTTAATTTAATAAAACATCATATTAATATCACATCTTTGTTGTGCATTTACCAGAAGTCATTCCATATTTCTTTCAATGACTGCTTCGATACATTTGCTATCATTCTCCAAAATAGAGTAAGTTATTTCTCCAATTCATTTATTAAAGCTTATAATTGTTATATAGTGTAATTAGATAAATAATCACATCTGTTTACTGTCATTTTCTTCAAATGCTGAGTTTACACAGTGCCAGTGAAATGCAATATAACAGATAATTTTGATGGTTGGAATGAGATTTACATTGTGTATAAGTGAATTCTAAGCATCATGGGAAAATGATGACATTTCCTAAGAGAGAATGACTGGAACATCGCTTAAAACATAATAATCTCTCTATTGTCTCTGTGGAAAGAGTGTCTTTTCAGAGATGAAAAATTGTCTCTGTGGAAAGACTGAGACGAGCATAGATCCTCTGGTATGCATTAATTTAATATATGGTGAAATGGGATGCAGGGTCTATATAGCTGAATGGATCTGCCATGAACTGTTTCCCAATAGGCATCATTCTAATTAGAAAATATTTATCTCCATAGATAGGAGCTTGCAGGATAGTGGGTGTTTCATGCCAAAAGAGATGATCAGGGTGCTAGAAGAATGGTTCACATACCACAGTTTGATGACATGATGTTAGATCATGTAGCAGAAGCATCGTCAATGACCACTCAAAATCACCCATGACAGGCATGTTTCTAAGAATACTGTATGGAAAGTAGTGAGGAAGTAACAGTTACATCTCTATCAACTGCAATGAGTTCAAGCAATGGGGCATAACAATTTCATACCCACAGTCAATTTCTACCAATGGCTTCTCCAGCACTGTATTATTCAAATTCATACAAGTTTATACTGTTCATGAATGAGGCCTGTTTCATTCATAATAGTATTTTTAAAAGCCACCATAGTTACATATAGAATGATGAAAATCCACATGTTACTATCATCTCTGGTTACCAGAAATAATTTTCTATCAATATTTGACTGGTATCACCCAAGAGCATCTAATAGTACTTTATCTCCTGTCTCCTTATTTTAATGGTTACACACTTACTTGCAATTCTTATAACATATGCTACCAGAATTTTTGTAAGAAGTATCTTTTGTTGTCCACAACAGGATTCAGCTGAAACATAATGATGCACCTATTCACTTCAATGCTATTATCTGCAATCACCTGGATATTGCATTTCATCATTGTTGGATTGGAAGAATAATGTCTTAGTATAAGACTAAAAAATATCTCCTTAATTAGACATTTACTGCACAAATTCAAAATTGTTCATAATGATGAAAGAAGAAAAGAATATTTAAAATACTATTAATTGGCCCAACAAATAATATACATTATGCAATATAGCATAAACAATGTATTCTGTATTTCCAGATTCAGTTTTAAGAATAAATTTTGAATTGTGAACTTTTCAATTTATAAATAACTTCAAGAATGCTTGTAAATGTTTATCATTAGAGGAACACTTATATTTTAAATATATACACTCCTTGAGTTATGAACATAATCTGTAAGTAAGTTTTGTTTATAGCTCAGGTTGTTCATAACTTAGATACTATTATTATTTAGCCTCTAAAACTATTGAAATAACTTTATACACTGTGTTTTGTGATATATTTCACAAGTGAACCGACCAGAAATTTTTTATATCACAGGTTTGAATAAAAAGTTCTGATTATAAAATGAGAGATTTTTGGATGTAATCACTACCATCTTAAAATACTGCTGCAATATGGTAATTAACTATCTAATTTTACAAAATATTGATTGCTAGAGCATTCTGCTATTATATTGTTTAAAATTATTGAAAAATAATTATTGAAATTTCACTTTTATAATTATGAATGTTTATAACTAGAATATTCATAACTCAAGGAGCGAGTATGTATTCATTTAAATAATTATCAATTGATACTGAAATCAATAATGCACAGATCAATTTGGCAAGTTTGACAATGGTGTGTATCATATTTTTCAGAAATCATTTTAATTATTATTATTGGGAGATATTTTTATACAACTTCAGTTAGTATATTTGTAATTTTTTCATATTGAGATTGTCATTCTAATTGATATTGTTATTAATATCTCTCTGTTCTCTCTCAGTATTATTGTAGTGTCAAAATGACATATCACTTAAATTTATCAGTTTCTCTTAATTTCAAATTAAAAATTAGAATTTATTTCAAATAAGAAATTACTTTTAAATATGACTTCTGTTTATTTATATTTAAATGTATTATTTTAGTTTAAATAGTTTCCAGTTGATTTGATCAGAGTGATTTAAAACTCAATTAATTCTAATAACTTTCTTAATTTAGGATAATTTTGTTTAAAAAATTAAGTCCTATTTGTTACTTAAAACTTATCTTAAGATTGTTAAATAAAATAATATTTTAATTAAATAAGTGATAAATAAGTGATAATTAAGTAACAATTAAAATCTAAAGATTTTTTTTAATATAGAGAAAAAAAATTCTCTCAAAGAGAAATTCTAAGATTAAAAAATTCTTTTATTGTATTATGTATGCATATCTATTATTTTTAATAATGTAATGCTTTTTTTATATATGGAAAATAATAAAGTAAATTTATTGTGCAACTAATCAAACTGATCAAAATCACAATAGTAGTAAAGAATATTTAAATTAATTTAAGTGAAAGAAAATTTTATTATAAATTAAATGTGTGAAAAATTAATTTGAATGCAAAATTAAATATAATAAATAACTTGTCATTTTGTGTTCCATTAGAAAATTATTAATAATTTTGATAATAAGAAATGAAATTTTAAATAATCATTGTAAATTCTAAAATTATCTTCTATAAGTTTTCTAAAACGCTATAATCTGCAAGTATTCATTACTATGATGAAAAAAACATTAATGAATCAAAACTTATCCAGAATAATATACAGCAATATTATGTTTGCATAATATTATAAACAAATCCATCTTGATTTTAGTTAAACCACTGTACTTATTAATGAAATCTCTGTTACCTATTTGTAATTTATTAATAACTATCTTTATTTCAGTTAATATTTTCAGTTTTTTCTTCTTAATAACTAGTTTTACTAATCTGAGAATTTAATTAATACCTACAAATGTAATGCAAAATAAATTAATTAATTTAATGTATTTTGATTTTTTAAATACATTTATTATTTAATTCTTCCAAGTTATCTTGTTATACATTTGTAGCACATCAAAATTAAACTTATGAATTAAATAATACCATATAGTCTTTTTTAACTAAACAAATGAAGGAAAGAATGTTTAAATTTCAAAGTACAATATTACATTAAGAATTAAAACAGATTTGTCTGAGAAAAGCTTATTATTTTATTGAATTAATACTTAATATTGTATTAATATATATTGTTAAATATGAAATAAATTTAATTTTTTTCAATTAAAATTAACTTAAACTGTTTATTAAGCAATAAAATCAATCTAACAGAGTAAAATAATCATTGGTAATTTAGAATTAATAACTTTACAAGTTTGAAAATATTTAATAAAAATTTACTTATTTATTATAAATTTAAATAAATAATAGATTTATATTTAAAATAAATTCTGAAAGAAATAAATAATTTAAATTTGAAATAAAATTTTATAGTCAATAGTTAATCACATAATGATATAATTATAAAAAGAAATAAAAATAAATGAAATAAATTTAAAGAAATAAACTATTTATATTAAAATATTTTTTTATTTAAAATAATAAAACAAAACAAAAATAGTAATTTAAAATGAATGAACATTCAATTCTTTGAGATTATTTCAAAAAAATTTTTTTTTAATTTATTTGTATTTTATACACGTTAGATTTAAATAATTTGCAACAGTGATAAGTTCATAATAATAAAGATATTATATAATAAACTAATAATATATAAAAATTATATAGAATTATTTAATATATATACATATTTAATATATAATTCAAAATAATAATATATTAAAGCAGAACACTAATATTTAATATTAATATGTATTCAGAATACCTTAATATTCTGAAAATATATTCAAAATATTTATTTATGTCTAATTTAAAATATTTACTGAATAATCACAATTGAATTTTAGAAACAAATTATTAATTTAAACAGATTTCAGTTTTAAAAACACTAATAATTTATTTTACAAAATCATCAAATAAAATATTTTTAAAAAGTATGATCATAGGCATAGAATATAGGAGAATTCTAGACATTCAAAATCTTCTGAAATTGATAACTGTAATAAATAATTTTTTTATATAATACTACATCAACTATATTATCTTTTTGACTATACCTATGGAACAGTTTCCTCAAAATAAAATCTGTCCTAATCACCAAGCTACTTGCTAAGGATAGGCCCACAGCCGAACTACCAGATGCTTGGAAATATTTTTAAAGGAGTTTAACTAACTTATACTTGGACTGAAAGCATTAATAATCGGATATTGTAAACTATAAAATTTGAGGATAATGTGATTGTTTAATTAGTTATAATTTATTTTAGAATGTATTAATCTATGTTTTTATTTTTTGTTTGAATTTATTTTATTTTGTTATTATATTTGGTAACTGCTACAAAGATTGCTATGGCAACCAAGAGTTTATATTTTAAATGTATTTAAGAATGCGTTCTTTTGTTCTTTTTGGTTAACACTTTTATTAGTAGTGTAAGCCTGATGATGACAGCTAGTACTGTTGAAAATGTTAGCTTATAAAGTTTTGGTTTTTGTTTGTCAACTGCAAATTGTGCTGAGTTATTTTTCACTAACTACTTGCTAATCACAAACTTTCAAATTCCACTGCTTATAAAGAAACAAGAAATCTACAAAGCACTTTAAGAGGAAAACACCAATTTATTATTAATATATCAATACAGATACTAATAATATCCACATATTATTATTAATATCTTTATTGATACTAATAATAAATTGTTGTTTTCCTGTTTAAAATGCTTTGTGGATTTCTTGTAAAATCTGTCCTATTCTCTTTCTTTTGATAATAATAATTAATAAAGATAAATTAATTTTAATTTATTAAAGATCATATCAACCTATCAAAAATCAAAACTACTTATATTTTTTCAAGGGAACATACATATACCATTTTTAAATTAGTTAATCAAATAAGTAACATAGTGTTACTATCTGTCTGATTTTCACTTTAACAAGTTGGTTTTTTCCATTTAGTTGCCAGTTAAACTTCACAAAAGTTGATTTTTACCTGTTAAATTTGGTTTAAAGTGTACAGAATTTGCAGGAATTAAATATGTAAAAAATAACTATGAAACTATGAACTAAATTTTAAATTCCATATCTTAATATTCTTTTTCTGATAGTTCCTATATTTACCATAAAATGAATCATTGTAATCTAAGTTAGAACATTAGATGCATTATTGCTCTGTATAATATAGTATAGTATCATTTTTCCTTTTTAAATATCAGTAATTATAATGTTGTAAGAAGTTATATTTATTTTAGCAATAAGGACAAATAATTTGAATTTATAAATATTAAAAATTAACTCTGAGTTAAATATCTAATTTGCCACATATAAAAATTCAATGTGAAGAATTTCGCTCAAACATGATAGCTAATAGAAATTTCATCAATATGCTTAATTTTATCTCAAATTCAGAACCAAATCAAGCACAATAAAAGTGATGCATGCTTATTATTCATAATAGCTAATATTAAACTACTAGAAGTAGTGCAAAGCAATAAAAAATATAATTCCAAATTTTCAAAATAAATGTAATTTGTTTATTATTGTTAATTTATGCACTCTGCAAAAAAATTACAACAGCTTTGCTGTAGGCATATAAAACAGCATCTCTCAAATTCTCTCAGTGCTCATACTGCTGACAGATATGTCATAGAGGCATATTCATAGACTACTTAATATAATGAAACAGCAAAACCAGTCAGATATATCCATTCTTACTTCTTATATTGGTCTCAGATTTGTCCTTCTCATGAGCTCTCAAACTGCCATGTGCTTTCAATTGGGGATGAAATTTTAATCATTTGTATATCTAGCTGAAAGGTATCTGTGTACCAAATTTTGC
>WUQG02010538.1:0-11893 GCA_011317285.2 Androctonus mauritanicus
TTATTTTTTGATGGGATGTAACTACAAAGAAGTGCCATTGAATGTTAAAAGAAGCAGTTATGCCAGCATTAGACAATGGTTCTATGTAATAACTTCAAATCAAGTACTTCATAACAGCAAACTCAATAAATACTTTTTATTTTTTACTTTACAAAATATTTTTGGCTAATCGCCATCTTCAGTGCTATACAAAAACATACCTGGTATATTTTTGAATAGCACTGAATATGGCGATTAGCTGAAAGTAAAAATAAAAAATATTTATTGAGTTTGCTGCTGTAAAGTGCTTGGTTTGAAGTTATTATTAAATAATCTTAAGCAGTTTAGTTTCATAATATACAATAGCTCTATGTTTCAAGCAGTGAGATATAACTTGATTTGGCAACAAGATAGCACACTACCACATTATGAATTAATTACATGTGCATTTTCGGATGAATATTTTCAACGGTGAATAGGAAGGTGTAGTACAATTGAGTGGCTGCTGAGATCACTATACCTCATACTATGTAATTTCTCAATGTGGGGAATAATGAAAGACAAAGTTTTTACTATGAAACCAAGAGACCTATAATATTTAAGCAAAATGAAAACCAATTTGAAAATGTTTTTGATACTAATGGTGACCTTTGTGACAGGATTTGCAAATCAGTGGCTCAACACTATTACAAATATATAGATAACAAACAATAGATTACAAAAAAATGTATAGATAACAAAAGATGTATAGATATATAATATACATCCCCAGTAATTTTATAATATACTGGGTCCCTTTGAACAATTTCTATAGAACATTGTTGATTTTTTAAATAAACCATTATTGTTAAAGTAGATCATGCATTTTCAGTTAACTGGCTTATGCTGCATCCAGTATATTATAAAATATATATAAGATAAAATATATTTTATATCTTGATTTTAAAAATTAATATTATGCAAAGTAATTTTATAATATGTATTTTATAAAGTAATTTTATCAGATGAATCAAAATGTGGATCATTTTGATTCATCTGATAAAATCTTAGAAGTAAACATTCAATCAATTTTTTTAATAAATTTTTAAAGTTTGCAATTTTTGACATTTTCTTTAATTATCATAAATGCATTGAAAATTTCAATGTTTGAATAAATAGGTTGACAGCATAACTGATTATAATGATGAAACTGCTTTAACCCTCGGACGGCCAAGAAGGGGACCTTAGGTCCCCCACCAGCTGGTTTTTCGTTATTCTCTCCAATATATTTCTTGAAAAATATTGATCTTCTAGTTATGTGTTGCTTTTTAAACAACTATCTTTTGATAGCCTAGTGGTTAGTTTTGGCTGCGCCATTTAACGACAAAATAATATTTGATCGTATTGGGGGACCTTAGGTCCCTGCTCTTCACGTATACGATACCAAAATTTTTCATTCATAATAATTAAAAGCGGAGGACCCAAAATCCCCCCCAAACATTTCAACTTAATTTATACATTTCTAGCAGAAATTCGTTGCTTCTAAATATGCCTCTATTTATTTTTCTAGAACAACAACATAAGATGATTCTTAAAAATTTATTCTCAAACAAATATTTTTCAGCTCTCTTTAGCGTTAAAATCTCGCATTCGAAATTTTTCATACTTTGTGTAGTTACTGTTAGTAACTACACAACGAGGAAGGTGTTTCCTCTGTACAAGAAAAGGAGACAAGAATTCCAAAGTGAAATGTGACTTGTGCCAAAAGTGGGTGTGTGAAGAACACAAAGTGTGCAAAAATTGTTAAGTGTCTTGGGTGTGATACAGCAGAGTCAGCAGAGTGAAAAAAAGGAATTATTGGACCTACAAGTATCCAAAAAAGAAAAAAAACTAATCTAGCCAAAGCTTTGTGTTATGAGGTAATAAAAAGGCAATAAAAAGATAATAAAAAGATTTTGTAGAGTTTGAAGGTTAAAATAATTTCAAAGAATGTCTATATATATATATACATATGTAAAGAAATATTACAATAAATGTGTTTAAAATTTAAAATATAGATTGGGGTCACTTAGGTCCCCCACTTTACTGTTTGCGTTACTTTCAGAGCTTGGCCGTCCGAGGGTTAAGAACGGTTAAAATGCATTGCACTTCCAAGCCAATATAAATGAAGAATAGATAATTTCTCAAGCAATTAAACATGATTATAATGATAAGATTATATTACGACTCTGGCAAAAAAAACTATAAAGATTAATCTACATCAAATACAAATAAAAAAGAAAAATATATCAGAAAAATTTGCATACTAGACATAAATGATGTCACCCTTCATTTTAGAAGAAAAATAGTAAGAACTACTGGCTATAAGGTTACATTTAGTAGAATGAACACCCTCTTTAGTACAATCTGTAACAATAAAGATAAATTAAAGCCTTATTTTCTAATGGAGTATAAGAAATTCCATTTTATGACAATGTTACAAATGAACAGCACACTTTTATAGAAAATACAGCGAGATTGCTATGTAAGAGTTTACCATAGCACAAATACGATATCAAAACTAGCACAATTTAATAATAACCCTAGCATAGAGAGCACATGTAAATGAACTAGATATACAATGGAACAAGATTATTAAGGATGGTAATTAATCCAAAAAGGGGTAGGATTGCAGAGAACTAACTATTTATGAAAAAAGAAAATAATATCAAACTGATTAATAGAGCAGACCCATTGGTAATTAGCAGTGCTTGGCCAGTGGTGCCTAAAGTAAGGAGAGATGGATAACTTTTGCTCTGTATATAAATATGAAGAATTGTTGTTGAAATTTGTTATTTGGTTAATTGCATTATATATATTGTTATAAATTTAATATGTTAATTTGTTTTAATTATAATTTAGTGATAATAATATTTTATATATTTTTAATGTTAAAACATACAGTATAATTAAAGTACATGTGTACTTTGATTTTTATATTATGTTACTATAGCAACCACTCTTTAGAATGCTTGATGGAATGTATTCGTTTAATTTTTAATGTAGCTGATGAGGATTTTTAATAAAAATTGAAAGCACTTCTACAATTTTGAGTAGTTGTATAATTTATTTGCATACATGATTAATTTTTCTGCTATAATGTTGTTTATATTTTGTTTAAGAAGAAAAATATGAATAGAATGACACCATTAATTTTCATAGTCATACATCTTGAAAACAGTACTAATTAGAACTGTGTTCCTTTGTGAACTTTGACCTATTGGCTGTTCTCCTAGTGATTCAAGTTTCATGCTGGTTTAACTTAAATAAAATTGTACCCTCATATCATCCGCCTTTTGGTATAAAAGTGAACTGTTATTTTCAAATAATTTTTTTTGCTTAATTTAAAAAAATGTGTATGTGTAACCCTCATATGACACAGTAGATAGGTTTCCAAAAAACACTGTTGTGTGAAACTATGTTATATGAGACCTGGAGCCAATACAAAAAAGGGAGTTGTGTTCCAAAACAAATTAAAAACAACTTTCTTTAATTTCACATAAGAAACTTAATTTTTATTAAGAATATTAATAACACAAAACATAAAGAAAAAATATATACGTAAGACTCTAAAAAAACAATATATGTAAACAAAAAGAAAAAGTATACAACCTATGTAACATTCATTTAATAATTATATCTTCCTTACTGTTATTCAGTTAAAATGAGAATATTTTTTCTTTTCAATGATATCAACTTCATTTTCTGAACTTTTTTCTGCATTTGTGTTCTGCTCTCTTTATAAAATCTGCAATCTAACCCTCTACAAAGCAATTGTTCCTTAACACATACCCAAAATATTTATGAATAAAAAAGTTTCTTTTCTATTTCATATTTCTCTTTTGAACAATGAAACTTACTTTTTATCAACAACTGAACATTTGGAACACAAAATACTCAATAGTCGACAATTAATTCAATTTTAAATTGAAATAAAAAATAGACTGCATATAGTTCCTCTCACAGCAAACTAACAAAATTGCATTTATGACTAATTTTAGTAAAGTATTTCCCAATGATTGCATTTTGTGTGTGTATTGTGTTTCCATAAGTGTAGATTTAAAAAAATTAATGAAAATGTTTTGTTTTGTAGGAGAATAAATGTAATTTTCTAAATCTGTTTAGTAAAAACAGTGTTTAGAAGTACTGTGTTATACGAGAGTTACATCTACTTAATTAAATCATTATAAATACTGATTTCATATACAATATATCATTGTGGATACAATTATGTTTATATTATATACAAAAATAATCCAGTTAATAGATTTTATGAAAATATTGAAGAATAAATTTTATTTTTCGAAGCAATAAGAGTGCAGGATATCTTCGTGTATTCTAACAAAAAACAAATGAATGATTGCACTGTGAACATTTGTGTTTTATTTATTTAAATCATTTATTGATTCTACTTAGTGACTGAAATATATATAATCCTTACATAAACCATGGAAATATCTCTTGAACAAATAAGACCATAACGCTGACTGTAACCAACACTGACCGGTGCTATCAACTGAAACATCAAGCAGGCATCTTATTAAAAACTTATAATATTGGCTCCCTGCACCAGTTATGTAGTGAACCTTGGACAATGATTTTATTGTGTTTTTGTCTTGAGTGTGCACATCTAGAAATAGTTTATTATTTTATATGTGTATTTTTAGTTAATTATTTATATTCTGTTATAATTGTTTATGTTTGTTCTAGTTCATATTTTATTCTACCAGCATGATTATTTGTCTTTATTTTCTTTATTTTTGAATTTGAGCTTAATGTTCTAGAATGTTTCTAGAAAGAACTATATACTATTGTATTCTTTTTTGAGTTGACGATGGCATGTAAGCCAAAAGCGTTCCTGTTATCAACTAATAAATGTTTTGTGAAATTATTTGGTCTGCTCGTAAGTGCTTTGAATTACTGACAATTTTTATGATTAATCCACCGTTAAGAGCAGTAGCTTTGTTTATCTTTTTATATAATAACTGCAATGAGATGATTATGATCAAGCATTTGTGACACACAATGCTAGCAGTCTCTCTACATTTTTATCTTCAAGGTTTATATGCTACAGCTAAACATCAAAACTCATAATTTTATTTAAATTAATAAAAATAAAATAAATATAAGCTATCAAAGTTTTATTTTTCATGTTCTGTTTAATTTTTTGAAAGATGACATGTTATTTGACTAACAGTTAAGTCTCTAACTGGTACTTGTAGCAGCAATTAATTTAATTATTGATTTTGGCATCAGTAACTATGAGTTAGCATTTAACTGTTGATTGTAAAACAGATGACTGGTAGATAAGACTAGTAGGAATTTTAACAGGACATTGTAAACCCAAGCCTAAATTATAAAACAACAGTTTAAAATTACAAACGAAAATATAAAATATTTTCTGAAATGCAATGCTTTATATGAAACATCCAAATTTCCATGGTATTTAAAGTAAAATCTGATGGAGTAAATTCAGACGGAAATTACATTTCCGTCTGAATTTACTCCACCCAAAGACAGTATCAAGAAAGATTTAATTATAAATAGTATATTTATATTTATATTATTTCATGATATCACCTTCAACAGACTGCTAGTGCATACTTATAATTTATATAGGTAGATTAAATACATTTACTTTCTGTGTATTAACAAAAAAAATTAGAAATTTTTTTAAATAAAGTAAAATTTATGGAATTCAGATTATGTAAATCAAGGAATGCTTTATATATATATATTATATGGTTCATAGCATATTTAGAAAGTTATTAATTCTGAATACAAAACTTGACAAGGCTGTTAAAAACTTTTTAATCCTGAAGTGAAAATGAATATTCCATGATATACAATATTAATCAGTAAAAAAATTACAGAAAATTACAAATGTAGTTTATAAATACTGATTATAATTTTATAGTATATCTCATATTGTTAAAATTAAAATGAAAAAACTGAATACCAATGTAAATAAAGACAATTAATGCAGGAAACTTCATAAATCCAACAGTCTTCTGGTTAGTTATAAATTTGATGGTGATACTTCACAAAAGAGCTAACATGGTATCATTGGGCATAGAACACAGACAAGTTATGGATCATTCATTTAAAGTGGTTCAACTTGTGATATATCTTGAAGATGACAGCAGGTTGAGTGAAAATTTTTTTCTAACCATTAAAAAATATATTTTTATAAAATGTATTTCTGAATTCACTAATCAGCCCTTACAATTTCAGATAATTTCATAAATAATAATATAATGGATCAATATTATGCAAAATAATGTTAATTGGATATATACACATTTTTATTTATTATATTACAATTAATAAATAAAAATGTTTATAATTTTTTGAAATTACCTACCTTAAAACTACTATTTTAAATACTTTTAACATAATTTAAAAATACTTGAATTTAAATCTAGTTTTAAGCAAGCAAATAATAAATGTGAAATAAAATCAAATTTTAATATCTCTATCTTATTCATAATTAATAAATTTATATTCCAAATTCTATGAATAAACCTCAAATATAGGTGAACATTCAATTATAACTGACCTGGCACTTTGAAAAGTAGCTGATTCAGTTTTATTAACAGCACCAAATCCTACTCCAACAGCTAATCCTTCTACAACCAATAAATTTTAATTAATTTCATAATTAATTCATTTATATATATATATGAATTAACTTACCTGGAATATTATGTACAGTAATAGCTAAAATTAACAAAAGAATTCTTTGCCAACATTTTTCCTGTTTCATTTCTGGTATTGCACCATTAATGGATGGCAATGAATTTGATTTTGTAGAAACACTTCTATGATGTAAGGACTTTTTCTGAATTTCTGAAATTAAAAGTTGTATAGACTTTATTTCTAAATTATTTTATTTTGTTCATATATAATATCCTCTTGCATATACACTACCTCCCAATAAATAACCGGACCCCCCCATTAATTCAATGTTTCGGCTCTCCCCCGGCACAAATCTGCATAAAAATCACATGGCTCATTGTCTGATATCTTATCAATGAGTGCCTGCATGGGAGCACATTTTGACAAATGATGTCAAAGGGACGACACCTTATTGACTTTGAGAGAGGTGGTGGTGATTAGATGTCACATTTCAGGCTTGTCAGTACAGAACATTGCCACTACATTAGACTATCCAAAGTCAACAGCTGGTGACATTGTCATGAAGTGGAAATATGAAGGTATCACTACTGCTCAGAAATGGCCTGGTCACCCCCAGAAAATGATAGAGAGGGACCTGCAGGCTTTGAAGAGGGTGATAATCATTAACGGTCTGAAACTGGTACATGTTTTCCATGCGGAGTTCAGAAGTGCTACAGAAACGTCTCTTTCAGTCCATACGATCAGGCAGAACTTCATACCTGTGGTTTCCATGTGCTGCACACAAATCGAACATCTCAAAGAACAAAGAATCCAGATTAGCATTGTGTAAAGTCTGCAAAAATTGGACAATTGACCAGTGAAAGAACATCTTATGGAGTGATAAGTCACAATACATATGTTTCCAATCCAATGGCAGGGTGTGGGTGTGGCGACAATCAGGAGAATGCTATAAAACAGAATGTGTTGTGTCAACAATAAAATTCGGAGGCAGCAGAGTCATGGTGTGGGGTGTGTTCTGCAGGAATGGCCTGGGTCCACTGCAGTTGGTACATCGTACAATGAAGAGCAAACAGTATCTTTAACATTTTAGACACAATTCGGTTCTTCCCACTCTGTGGCAGTTCTACAGTATAAACCCATGTTTCTTTCAGGATGACAATGCACCCTGCCACAGAGCAGCTACTGTTCTTGAGTGGTTTGAACAGCATGGCATGCAACGACTGGGCTGGCCCACTCAAAGTCCCGACCTGAATCCTATTGAGCATCTCTGGGATGAACTGGAAAGACAATTGCAGGCTCGTGAGACTTGACCACATTCACCAGCACAACTTGTAGAGGCTTTGCAGGAGGTATGGGCAGCCATAACATCTGACATTTATCAAAAATTGGTGGAAAGTCTTCCTCAGAGGGTGCATGATGTGATCCAGGCAAAAGGGGCCCTACATGTTACTAGATTCATTAATAAATGTGTTCATCTGTCACTTGTGTGCTGTCCAGTTACTTATTGGGAAGTAGTGTATAAATCCACTTAAACTTTTAAATAAAAATCAATAAAAAAAAATTTTGCCTGAATGGCAAGGAATTAATATGGATTAATGTAAAAATAGTTACTTTAGAGTTAAAAAAAAAATCATATATCAAAAAACTGTATAGAAATTTATTGATTAAAAGACAGTACTTTCCTACCTGTTGATGCAGATTTATATACAACAGATTGCAGTTCATGATTCTGGTAGCATTTGGCATTATCTTTCTGTTTTGTCAAGTCTTGTTTAAGTGCTAAGGCTATATAGGGAGAGTGTATATTCTGTAAGAATAATAAAACAAATAAATCAATTATACATAATCATCATAAAATTTATACATAGTAAAAGTGTTTGAAAGTATAGTGCATTTTCATTAATATTAACCAATACTGATCATTTATGATGCACTGATTATATCAATCTGTAGTATATAGTAAAATTTTTTTTTCTTAAAAGTTTCTGAAATGATTATAATACTGAAAGGGATAAAAACAAAATAATTAACAATCTAATGACTAATGATGTAGAATTAGAATTTGATATGAATAATAATAAATTATTACATGAATTTCTTCATGCATAATATAAATATCATTGAATGGTCTTCATGATATTGTGAAAGAACAATATGTTTTATTTTTTATATATTAGATAAGAAAAAACTAAGCTCCGTAAGCAAAGCAACTTTTTTATTACAGTAAAACGTTTTCAGGCTATAAGCAAAGCCCCTCTTCAGTACTGTACACTATTTTAGAATTTATTTTAGAATTTCAGTACCGTACACTGTTCTAAAATAGTGTATGGTACTGAAGAGGGGCTTTGCTTATAGCCCGAAAACGTTTTACCGTAATAAAAAAGTTGCTTTGCTTACGGAGCTTAGTTTTTTCTTATCTAATATTTTATTTTATATTCTACTCTAAAATAGATTTGTATATCATTAGATAATCTTCATCCAAAACAATCTTCATCTAATTCAAAAATAATCTTCATCCAATTTTATTAAAATATAAGATAAGTAATGAAAAAGTTATATATAATTTAATGCATCCAGATCCTACTTTGAGTTGTTTTGGCTTGTGTTTTTTTCAAAGTTGTGTTGTAAAATAATTAAGACAATTATTTTGGTTTCAGTCATTTTCTAGGAATCATTTTTCCTTTGATAATACAGCAGATAGCATTATGCAGTTTTGTTACTGTTCCCAATACATTCCTACGTATGTACTTGTGCTGTTGCAATATGTAAATACAAACAAAATCTATTTGCTTTTATATTCATCATATTTTTGAAATTGATAAAATCGTATTCCTAATATTTTCTTATGTCTGTTAGTTTAACCAAATACAATACAATACTATACACTGAAAATTTTTGCAGAATAATTACATTAAATTAAAATAATGCTATACATCTAACCTTTGATTTAAACAGTACCTGAACTGCACAATTTTGATTTAACATTTGAAAAACTGTTAGCAAATTTTCATTTTACACAATATGACTTTGGTTTAACATAATTTAAACACAACACTGACAACAAAGACAAACACAATAACATTCCAGACTATGGATAACAATAACCTACCTGTTCCATCAATATTGGTGAACAGCCCATATGTATATTATACAGTACAATATATACATGATTTTTAATTTTTATATAACATTCAATTATTAGAATTGTTAATTCGTATAGTAATTTATAGACAAAGAAAAAAAATAATAAAAAATTATCAGTCATGTTAATATTTCAATAAATTATTTCCTCAATACTGAACCAAACATGAACTATAACTTAAGATTTGGAAGAGGATTATGGAACTCCTTAACTTAATATGAAAATATTTATAAGGAATTAAGTAAAAATAAAAAAGCAAGCATTAATAATGTATTTTATTGAGCTGATTCTAAAAATTTCTTTAGAAAAAAAAATAA
The DNA here is from genome assembly GCA_011317285.2 of Androctonus mauritanicus. Lineage (NCBI taxonomy): Eukaryota > Metazoa > Arthropoda > Arachnida > Scorpiones > Buthidae > Androctonus > Androctonus mauritanicus. The sequence continues at coordinate 10,096 of WUQG02010538.1, forward strand.
AAAAAAATCTGAGATAGAAGAAATTAGTGACTAGAATTGGGACTTTGAATTGAGAAAGACTTTCAATATTAACAAGAGAAGATACAAAATAAGCTTGTTTTCATACATTTTGAAATAATTGTATCTTTATTCTTAAATGTTTATTTTTTATCTATATAAAATTAGTTTTAATTTATTTATAATTTATTTTAAATAAAATGTAAATTATTTAAATCAAGTATTACAGAACCTATCCTTTAACATTTTATACAAATCCTTAGTTCTACATGATTTTGATTTAAAATGGTACTTTTGCAGAACCAATCTACAGTATAAATCAAGGGTTAGGTGTATATTCTTTTTTAATCATATTGTTTTCTTATGTAATTTATCCAGTTAGGTTATTTTCAAGTAAGTCACCAAATTATACATGAGATACACCATATCTGTAAGTGGTTATTATTATTTTCCATCACAAGTTACCAACATTCATGAAGGTATTAAACAAAAGATTTAAGAATAAGCTTCAATACCAGCTTGAATCCCTTCCTAAAAAGGAGGAGGCAGGGAACCAGGATTTGAACCCAGATTCTCAAAGCACTAAAAACAATTGCTTTACCATGCAGTCATTATTGATAAATCAAATGTTAATTTATCAATAAAAAATAAAATGTTAACATTAATTAAAATTAGCCAATGTTACTTAAATTTATAATGGCTAAATGTAAATGTTGCCATACAGCCAACATTTAATTTATCAAAATTATAATGTTAAGTTACTTGGTTCAACTTTACATCATCAATACGATGGCTTGTGTAAAAGACAAATGCATTGTTAAACTTTTCATTTTTTACTGAATATTCATGGGAATAAGCTTTTTCTTTAGTATCAGTACAGTGTGTTGTTCAATTACCATTCCAGTAGGAAATATGCAAATGACACCTGCAGTATTTGTACATAACTACAGATGCCATTTGCATATTTCCTATACATTGAATATAGCTGTGCCAGTTCTCTATCTTCCATATTTTAATTATTTCTCATGGAAATTCTAATTTTGATTTACATCATTTCAGAATATGTCATATTTATCAAGATCATCCCAATGCAAAGTGAGTTTTAGATATACTATACTTAATTGTCTCATGTCCCAATTTAAATTCACAGTTAACTAGGGAGATATAGTTTCCAGATTGAGAAGCCAAGATCCCCAACTTTGGAAGTCACATAATTCCAATTCCTATTTGTTTTCTTAAATAATCAACACTTAAATAGAGTTTTTGAAAATTTTATATACATTGAATAGTTTCTGAAAGCAATTTACTTAAAAATTGTGTGAGACATTAAAAATTTGCCTTTAACCCTTTGTGCTCATCAAAAAATTTATTGCAACCATCCAAAGCTATAGTGCAGTTTTTTAAAAATATTATATTTTGTTTTTTGCCATAACTTTTCTTTGGCTTATCTTATTGAGACAAAATATTTCAGTTTTATAGCTAATGTTATGCCATATCATCCTGCTTTTTTAGTTTTGAATTATTTCTGTATAAAAAAAAAATAAAAATTTGTAAATGCTAAGCCTAACAAGCAGGAAACTTTTTTGAATATTTTTATGAAAAAAATTTTTTGCATATTGGATATGAGTTTTCTTGATATATTTATATTCTTTGTTATATTTTCTATCAAATTGTATTGAGTTGTAACAAATAATTTATATTGTATTAAAAAAAATTTTTTAGTCATTAACCGAAGAGCTGCCACACTAATTACGTGGGAATGCCACCGTAATTAGCGTTAATTATTAATGAGTTTATAAAT
>WUQG02010549.1:0-11892 GCA_011317285.2 Androctonus mauritanicus
GGGTCTTACAGATCCATTAACTGTAAGGGACACACTATCCAGACCCAATAGAAAAGAATGCAGGATGAGTACCTCGCATAAATCAAATGCAAGATATGAGAATAGTCAACAGAAATAAGACTAAGAAACCTGTTGGTAACAGGATTGTGCTATGCACGAAGTACAAGTTGAATGGAAAGATATACTACAGGAAAGCTCAACTCATTGCAAAGAGATATATATCCAATGACCCAAAATAGAGTTCAACAAACCTTTCCACTCATAGTAAGGACCAGCTCCATTCATACACTGCTAGCCTTGGATACTGAGCTCGACCTCAGATACATTGAATGGATGTAGTTACGGCATGCCTCAATGGTAATGTGGATGAGGAAATCCACATGGAATTACTTAAGATGTATTTGGAGATGATTCTCCAAGATATACTGCACGACAAGAAAGGGAAATGAGTAGCAAAAAATATTTCCACAATGAGACTGGCTAGCAAAAATAAGAAACGATGGAGATAAGGTATGGAAACTAAAGAAATCCCTTTATAGACTGAAACAGTCTGGATGGCAGTGGTACAAGAAACTGGATTTTGAATTATGTGGATTTGATCTAAAACTAATATCAACTGATCCTTACATTTATATTCATTGCAAAGAATGAGAAGTTGATTGTAGCAATTTATGTCAACAATTTGCTCATCATGTCAAATAAGAACAACGAAATTACTGGGCTAAACACAGAACTGAAGAAAAATTTTGCAGATGAAGGATATGGGCCCTAACTGCTACTATCTGGGAATAGAATTTAAACAGGATTTAAAAAATGGCTCAGCAATCATGAAATAATCAAAGCACATCAACAATATATTATAACATTTTGGCTTGAAGGACTGTAAACAAGTAGTGACACTCATGGATTCAAATTTGAAATTGGGCAAACCAGAACAGATGAAGACTTGATATGAGAGATTCTGTACCAAAGTTTGGTTGAATCATTAATGTACTTGGCAACATCAACTTGTCCTGACACTGCGCGTGCAGTGAGTGTGTTTAATCAATTTAATACATGTTATGATCAGTCACATTCTAGCAGGAAAACAGATTCTACAATACTTGAAAGGAACAATAGATCACAAATTACACTTCAGAAAGAATCACGAACCTTTTACCAGCTACATCGACACAAATTATGCTGGGTGTATTATTGGCAGAAGATCGTACACCGGTTATGCATTCAAGTTTGCTGGCACAACAATCAGCTGGGAAGCTAGAAAGCAATGCACAGTCGTTACATCAAGCTCGCAAGCCAAATATATGGCATTATCAGAAGGAGCAAATGAAGCTATGTATCTGAAAAATTTCTTAAGTGATTTAGGAATTGATGTAAAAAAGGGTTACTCTTTACAACAACAACCAGGAAGCCCAAAAGTTGGTTTGAAACCCAGTTTTTCATAATTGTACGAAACACACAGAAGTTAGACACCACTTCATTCGAGAAGTTTATGAAACCGGTGCAATAGATATTAAATAACGACTGACAGACAAAATGATTGCAGATGTTTTAACTAAAGGACTTTACTCTCCAAAATATCAAAAGTTCATCAAAATGTTGGGGGTTGAAGAAGTCACTCATTCATGAAAGGATAGCTGTATCTTCAAGAGAAGATGTTAGTATATATGAGGTTACATCTGAATCTTCACTCATAGGATAAATCACCTATTCTTCATCACTCCGTAGTAGCAACAATTCTGAGTACTTCTCAAGATATCCTTTTTGGAATGTCAACCTGTGTAGCTGCTTTCTCTTCATTAAAGTTATTATATTTGCTCAAATTCTTTGTTCCATTACTGGATATTGATTTCATAACAACAATAACCCTTTTGTTGATTTATTTTTTTGACACTAATTTGAATTTATTTATTGTTTGTTTGTCTGAAAAATGATGTTTAATTCTTGTGTGCCCTCTTGCAATAGACTAATGCCCCCCTATGGAGCATACCCTACAGTTTGGAAAACTCTGGCTTAGATGATCATATTATATATATACACATACACATACATATACATAAATATACACATAATCACAATTTTTAATAAAATATCATTTATTTATTATAGTAACAAATACAGATAATGCTTGATTTCATTGGGTTTGGTTCAAGCCCTGTTGCTGTAAATCAGAGTGGTCATAAGTAAGAAATTCCAAAAATTTATGGATTACTCACTACCAATATTTATTATTATACTCTATTTTATCATAATAAACTTAACCAACACAAAAATATAAGAATCAGACATAAAAAAAGGATGCTTTTTGTATATTAGACCATTAGTCAAGGACACACACACTCCCAGTTTCATTTATCGCAGACTTTTATCCATGACAATACTGTTGTGAAAATGAATGATTGTAAGTTGAGGTGATTAAAATTCTATGACTACCTGTATGTATCAAAATATGAAATATATTTTGACTGGATTTATTATTATCTGTATGTACATTTATTTTGTTAAATGAATATAAATATTTTGTTATATATTTATTACTTTAAATTGTAAAATTAATACCGTTCTTAAATTGTTTTAGGTGAATGATTTTGTTCGAGACAAGCTAAGAAGTCCAAAGGGAGAGATACCTGTCTGGGGTGAAATATTAGCTGGATGTTGTGTAAGTTTCTTTAACTTTGATTACTAAGAAGAGACCTAAGTGCATAGCTAAATCAAGTCACATTGGTACTTTAAGGTTAGTAGGGTTCTCTTCTGTAATCCTTATACTGTATATTAAAAATATAATTATCATCATTCATAAATATTTAGTTCCTATCAAACAAAAGTTTTTTTAAAGCAGTCTGTCAACTTACATTCTAATTCATCTTAAAGTATTAATATAAATAAATTGCCTATATAAAATAAAAAAGTAGTCTAAAATTTCACCAGTTTCTTAAATATGTTAAATAATTATGTTCTATATAGAAATTTAAATAAGATTAGTAGAAAAAATATTTAGGTAAAAATTTAATTGTATTTTAATTAATTTATGATTAATAAGGGGAAAACTATTTTTTTATAATTTAAGGTTAGTTTTTGTATTAAAAATAATTAATAAACTGTGTTCAAAGAATAAAAGTAATAATAAGAAAATATAAATCTCCATTATAAACTGTTTAGGATTTATGTATATACTTTCTTATATAAATTATAAACTTTCTCTTTAATAAATACTTTATTTTGTTGGCTGAACAGTAATTTTTATTAAAATAATAATAAAATTGTATGCAAAATAAAATGTAGTTTTTTTGCTCTTGTTTTATTTTTGCATTCACTTTTCTACAAGTTTATATTAACTTGAAAGAAAGTGAATACAAAAAAAAAAATTAAAAATTTTAAAATTTTGAGCCAATTCAAAGTTTTTGAGTAGTGTATTATAATCTTGATTATTTTTTCAGAATATAACTTTGATTATATATCAATAAACAATTAAGTATTTCAATAAGATTGAATTATGAGATGGTGAGAATTTTTCATCCTTGCAAACATATATGAAAAATTATAATAGTGATTTTATGATAAAATTTTTTTTTCTCCAAGTTAGGCTATTAAAATCAAATTCTTCTTGCATAGATTCTTTACTTTTGGGAGAAGGACTAACTTAGTATAATTAACTGCAAAAAATCAGTTACATGTGTGTTACTTTGTTTTCAAATTTTAACATTTCAAAATTGTAATATGAATTAAACAAAAAGTGAAAAAACAGGATATTTTAGTGCATAAATATTTTGCAGAACTGATTTCTAAAAAGCTGGATTGTCCTGCCAAATGCAAGACACCTAATCACTCTACATTAAAAATGTAAATTTAATTAAATATTCTTTCTGCATTTTTATATTAAAAATTCTATCAATATAAATAATAAAAGTTTGATATGTTACTATCACAAATGTCTTGCTTGATAATTAAAACTGATTTCTTAGCATTTATATATATATAAAATAAGATTATAGAAGTATATATAACTTACACATATTTTCCAATATTACTCTTCTTATATTTTCTCATCATCAATACTGTTATCTTTTATTATTTATATATTCTATCATGCTATTAGTTTAAATATTATTCTTATCATCATATGTATGATAAATAATGAAAATACAAGGTGAGCATAAAAACAGATATTTTTGAATGCAATGAAACTGATACTGCTTTTTATTAAAATAATACACATCCTTACACACTGTCATTTGCTAAATATGCACAGTTCTGTTCATGTTTTGAAAATGATGTCCCATAGATGATCATCATTTTAATGCTGACATTCAGACAATCTGCAACTAAAATCATCCATGGTACACACTCCTAAGTCTACCTGTAGGTTTTTGCTTCAATCTACTTCCCATAGCTTCAAAAAGTTTTATCCCCATAATCTGATTGCATATTCCAATAGAAAGAATCATGTCTCCAAGATTAAAAAAAACCCAATATTTTCATCTTGCAGTAGCAGCACTGTCACCATTTTTGCAAAATGCCTTAACAGCTCCAGCATGCTGAACTCCATTCCAGCAATCCATCTCTACAAATGGCATACCTTGATAAAACAAATGATAAGTATTGACAATCAATACAGAAACTTTCCTGACAAAAATCAAAGTCTGTTTTTATGCTACATCCTGTATTAATGATTTTTTAGCATCAGTTTAAGTTATATTATTGTTTGCATTGCTTTTTCAGTACTTTATTTACTGTTTTCTAAAATTCGAAGTTTTTTTTAAAAAATTATAATTGTGTAAATACTGTGTTGTTGATATATTACTAGTGTTACTATGAAAAATAATAATTCTTTATATAGAAATAAAAGTAAGAAGTCTGGATATTTATTTTTTAGATTAAATGAGAACTTATGTTAAAAATCATATTTCATTTTATAAATTTATGATTTATAAAATTTTATTCCAATTATTATTTTATATTGATTTTTAATTCAGATATGATATTGTTTTATAGTAGATAATAAAATTTATTTGCTCTTGAATAAATTCAAAGAACCAATCATTTTATGATTATATATTTGTTATTCTTTATATATTCTATATTATTTCCTTAATTAAATAAATTAATAGTATATAAAGAGGGATACCTAAAATCATTATTTAATAATATATTATTTAACAGAATAAAGCATTATAATATAAAATTTTATGCACAACTTGTATAGATATTTTTCTGTAAGATTTTAAAAATATTTTAATTAGAATAATATATTTAATATATATATATTTTTAATAGTAAAATATTTAAATAAAGATGTATATTAATTACATCTGAACCAAAAACTGTTTTATGTTTAGAATTAGCTATTTGCTGTATTGTGCTAAACACTGTTTCTCACAGGGAAATGGACATTTTTCATCAATGAAGTTATAGGCAGAAAAAAGGAAAGTGCTGCTGTAAGTACATGTGTAATAAAGCACACATACTTACACAGGAAGGTGTGATTATTATCCATTATTTCAACGTCATTTCAGATGTTTCAAAATCTGCATTTGAATAGATGGCTTATGCAGTAGGTTTAAGTTAGCCGTATTATTTTTTACAGATTATTAAATTATTTAAAATGTTTATTTAGAATATAATGAATATTTATATGAATGCTCTTGTGTGATTAATATTTTATATAATTTTTAAAAGATTTATCTATAAATTATGTAATAATAAATTGGATTTTTCAATTTTCATTACAATCCTGTTTAGTTTGATATTATAATTATTAATTATATGATTCAATTCTTAGTTATAGTTGCTTTTTTAATCTTTCTGTAATTATATATTACTGCTGAATGACAGTCTAAACTTATTAGGATATAAAATATTATATGTTATCTTTTTTTAATTTCCTGAGATTCTTAAAATGAAAGGTTTTATTAAATTTGCTTTGTAAAGTAAATTAGTTTTTTCCAAAAATTCAAACAAAATTTATTAATTCATTTTAATAAATAAAACATAAATTGATTGTTATCTATCCGATTAGTTTTCTTATTATTGTTAAACTAAAAAAATCAAAAGTTTTTATTAAAACATTTAAGCTAGTTATATTAAAAAGTTTTTCTTTATTGTTTGAGCTAACATTCCATAATGTTAGCGATTTATTTAAGTTAATTTTTAAAGTTTGAAAAATTATATTTAAAACTTAACTAACTTCAAACTTAGATAACTTCAATATGAAAGGTTTTAAATTGTTTTAAGAGTAAAAATAAGTCAGATTTTTTTATATGACAAAAAAACAAATGCAAAGCATATATGCAAATAAATTATTTAAGAACTATTTGTTGTTTATTTTCACAATACAAATAATTTTCTATAAGTATTTGTATGGATTTTTGATATTTTTATAATTGCTTTTCTGATTATAATTTTTTATATTTTATATCGATTATAAAATCTGTTCTTATACAATTAATAAAATGAATGAAAATTTAATCCTGATTTATTTATCTCTCTAAGTACAAATTATTTTGCCATTTTTTTAATTAATATATTGTGGATCATTCACAAATTAGAGGAAGTACCTAGTTTACAAGTTCCTGAATTTATGAATGTTTTCAAATATAAAGCATCAAAAAAATTGAAAATATGAACACTAATTGCAATAAATAACTGCTAAAAATTCCTAAAAAATCATATTGATACCTGTACAATTCAGTACAACTCTGTAGCAGAAAGTCTATTGTCTGTTATGAAATTGGAAAAATCAAAATGGTGAACTGAGAAGCAGAAGAAGCATGCACTCTAACCACCTTTGTTTCATTAGAAAATTATATAAATAACTTTTATTTCTAAGTTGTTCCTGAGGCATTATTCACTGTATAAAAGCTCATCTAATAAAGTTCATAATAGAGAGGCCAGCTGCTGGCCTGAAACTATTATATAGACTTCCATTCATTCAACAGTATTACTGAATGGGTAATATTGTCATATATCATTTGGTGTTATCCAAGTTTAATTCTGAGTCTCATATCTATATGTGCTTTTAAAGAAACTAAGTCTTCCCATCAATCTCTAACCTTGAATATTTATTTTCTTGATTCCACTATCCAATCATTTACTGATTACTGAATAATCCTGTTTCAATTTCTGTTGTGGGTTTATATCTATGGAGAGATGTAGAAATGGGAATGGAAAGGCTAGATATAGATCTAAAATCCTCAGATTTCTTAAGAAATAGACCCAAATTTGATCCTGTTCTTCCAGTGATAAATCAAAGAATTTCCATGCATCTAATGCAGTCAGTTTTTGGGATCTGTTAAGTTTCAATCATTCATTGTATGGGCAGTCAGCAGTTAATCTCAGGAATGGCCTTGCTGTTTACTAATCTCTGAGTATAAAAAAAATGTAAAATTGAAAGGAAACAAAATGTGTCCAAAAGCTGATATTTACTGTTCTTTATCAATTTTATAAAATATTCAATGCAAGAAAACAATAACTAATAATTTTATTACAAACATTAGTCAAAAATCAGTGATGTATGAGAGGTTCCCACAGTGTATGGCTGAAATAAAAATTGTATATCGAAAAATTATCATATTTTTGAATTAAGTCATGAGTAAGTGATGCAGGAATCCAGGATAGGAGAAATGATTTGAAATACATATACATATAAAACAAATAATATATATTTATTTTAATAAACAGGAAATAAATTACAGTATTAATATATTTTATTTGAGAGAGCTATTTGACACGAGATCATACCTGGGAGAGAGAGCAAAAAAAAATCTACTACTACATTCCTTCGTTATTCTTTCTTTGTTCCTTAGTCCTTGTCAGATGACTATTGATGGGATGGGACACGGATTCACTCTTCTCAGCTACATTTCTTCCACCTTCTATTCCAAGTCTCAGAGCAGACTGCCTTGCTTGTATTAGTCTTTTTGTTTCAGATAAAACTCACTGATCTTTTCTTTCACCTTTTTCCCAGGGAAAGATGAAATCTTGTGTGTTTTTCTTTTATCTTTTGAAACATTTGCATGTAATGCAACTCTCTATTTGATCATATATTTTCTATTATTTGTTATTCTTTCTTTATGTTATGGAGCATAAGGTTCTCTGGACCAGGTAATATGATATTTTTTTTTATCATATGTTTATCCTTCTGAGGTGTCACCCTATTCAAATTCTTTTTGTAGTTTTCAATGAGGTGGAGAGTTACACCTTGCATCTGACTCAAATTTTGGATCTCTACACATAATATGGTATTAAATAATGAACAAAATAAAAACATAAATTCAAAGAAAAATGCTATTTTCCTAATTGAAAAATTGACATCGCTGTTTGTCTATTATATCATCACAGAGATTTACCACCTGGAGTATTTGAGTTCAGTTCAGAAGCCAGCACATCCAAATTTCTTTTATAAGGGTATGCATCTGGGTTGAAGAACTTCACCTGTCACTTTGTCTTCTTCATAGTTTGTTGGATTAGCTGAGTGAAGTACATTGGCTTTTAATTCAGAGGACCCAGGATTGAATTCAGATTCCATCCTCTTGAAAATTTTGTATAATTGTTCCTGATATAAAAAATATAAAGATAAAGATGACATAAAGATGATATTGGCATCCTTTAAATTCCTCTACATTAACAAGGGACACTTTATTCAACTTTTGAAACATTTATTGATTATCAAGATCTGATAAATTGGGATTTACCTATATTCCTTAGTTTCCTAATTAATAATAGCAACGTTTTTAAAACTCTTATTATTTCAATAATTACTCTTATTATTCTCTTATACTCTTGTTATTTATATTATTATAGAACTGCGTTTAAATTCTTTGTATTTAGATACACTTCTATAATAATATAAATGCATATTATTATCTTTAATGATTTTAGCAAAAACATTAAAGATAATAGTTAAAACAATATAAATAAATGCTCATCTGGAAAATGATGCAATACAAAATAACTAGTTTTCCAGCTGTTCCATTTCTGCATGTGATTAAATCTCATTAAACAAATGTTAGTATTGCCTCTTATTGGATAATTAATAAGAAACATGACTAAAAAATATATTGAACAAACAAATAAGGATAAAAAATTAATCAGTATATTTTATTAATAGAATTTAACTAATCAATATCATTAGCTTGTGAAGAAGTTAACTCTGACCAGCTTATTATTATTTTATTATGCTGTTTTATTATTTATTATTATTTTCAATATTATTTAATATATTATATTTTAGTTTGAGCTAACTCAGTTTTCATGTTCATCATCTCATCAGTTAAAAATTAAGAGTTACAGATTGGAAATCCATCTCTGATGAATTCTCTTGGTTCTTGGCATCATTTATTCTAAATATTTTACCACTGATCTGATGTGAGAATATAAGAATGATCTCTTATCGATGTTTTATTCAATACATAATTTGTAAAGAGGATGGTATGAATTGATTACTCTGTAAACTAAGCAATTTGAACTTGTTGCATGACTTATGCAAATGAGAAGCCTGGTACTGTAAAAGTCACTTGGATAAAAAAAACATAACACATTAACTGACAGAGGTGTTTTGTTGTATTCTAAGATCAACCATGGCTTAAATTTGTATCTGAGGCAGAGGTATTAGAATTATTTAATATTTAAGGTTATATTTAATGTGAATATTTGAATTTGGATTAAACAAGTTTTATTGATAACTTGTTTTATGCTTTATTATTGTTGAAATAAAGCTTTGGTTACACTTTTTGTAAGTGTTTGAATCAAATAAATTTATATTTTATTATTTAACTTATTTTGAGAATTTATTTAATTTATTAGGATAAGTTTCTAACATTGTTTTTTGCTATTTTGATTTAACACTTATTTGATACTTTCAGTTGTAAGTTTTCCAGTTGGTTTTTGTCGAGTAGATGTTACTTATTGATAGAATGGTTTGATTTGATATATTTATTTTAAAAAATAGTAAAAATACCTGAGCTCAGTCCAGACTCTGGATTTCCAGTGTCATTAAAACTGTTAGGTTGGATTTAGATTATTATTATTGGTATTTTTGAATATAGCAACTTTGCAAGCTGTCTTTGAGAAATCACAGATATATCATATTATGAATTATATTTTATTGTTATTAAAATTTTAAATGAGTAATGAAATATAAACAATAAAATTAATTAATTATGGATTACAATCGGGTTATAATCTTTATTTTATCATAAAAATCATGACCTTAAATGAAAATGTTTAATTTATACATTATTTCCAAATATATTCAAATAAAATAGAATAAACATGATTTTTGATTTATTGTTTTTATAATAACTAAGTTCTCATTATTGAGGTTAATAGTTGAAAAGTTCATGTAAAAGCCATGAAATATTTCAATATTTTATAAATAATATTAATAAAATAAAAATATTATAGCTGAAATTTTGAAATATCCAAAAAACATTAAGTACATAATCTTTTTTAATGAAAGATAAGATTGAACAGAACAAAGGTGTGCAAACAACTTTTCTGATTGTGATTCCACTTTTTAAATGCTAATTTGGTATCATTCTGTTAATATCTTCAGGTTTATTGTGAAGAACAGAGAAATAGTAAAGAAAGGGATTGAAATGATGATAATCTTAAATCAATTCTAACATAGATATATACCATCTTGGTATTTTTTTTCTAATTGTGCAATTTCATAATAATGAGTCTATAATATGATATGTGATATACTTTATTGTTGATTATTAAAATTTCAAATTTATTTCTCTATTAGTTTTTAATAGTACAATATATGCTGAAGTACAATTACAAAAATCAAAACAAAATAATTAAATATTAAAATTTAACGTATAAGAAAGTCAAAAAACACTGCCATTTAAGAAGACGATACCATGAGGAAAAAGCACAATTGGCAGGAAATTGTAAAATATGCTAAAAAGAAAATATTTTACAATTTCCTACCAATTGTGCTTTTTCCTCATGGTAATTTGATTGATTTGGTTTGTTTGGATATCAACATTTTAGAATTGATATTTTTCTATTAATTTTAACATATGTATATATTAGTGCATATTAAAAAATTTATGTCCCTGAAACCAAAACAAAAAGAGATAAACATAAGTTTAAATATTTTAAAGGGGGTGCAGTTTAAATTCTTGCCACAGGTGCCATTTTATATAAACATGCCACTGGAAAAGGGTTTACTATAAGGTAACAAGGACATCTTATTCTTATTTCCTTGTTGTCACTGTCTTTCAGGCAAAAATCTGTTAAAATCACTCATTAGAGCAGTATTTCTTAACTGGTGTACCATGAGATGTTTTGGGGATAAAAGTATATTTAAAGTTTTAAAATATACTATTTTAAGAGAGTTTAAATATACTTTTATTCCCAAAATATCTCATAACATCCCTGGCTGATTTTGAGGCATACCAGTTGGGAAACACTGCAATAGGGGAATATGGTAATAAATATATTTTATATCCTATCAAATAGTCAAGTTTGCATTAAAAGTGCTTGAAAGCTCTTGCTTCAGTTCAAAGCCAATGTGAGAATACAATCATTTCTCTGTGGAAGCGGAAATAAGAATACTAGAAACAAGCTTACTAGAAACAGGATTTAACTTGTTTACTGCCAGGGCATAAAGAGATTGAGAGCAATGAGGATGCAGATGGCTGGCTAAGGAAATGACTTCTTGTCCCTTTATCCAGGGCTGGCGCAAGGCAGGTTCAGCGCGCTCGCCGAACCCGGCCCCGCGTTTTGAGAGGCCCTGTGGTCTATGAAAATTACCCAATTAAAAAAACACTGATTTTGATTAACTTTTTACAGAATGATGATACCATTAACAGATGCATGATGATTCTGTCAATAGAAAGTGAAGGAGCAAATTCAATCGATTTTGATGATGTTATCAAAGAT